>MVJL01002941.1:0-38542 GCA_002156465.1 Macrocentrus cingulum | reverse complement strand
GTGTTCCACCCGTGAGAGATTAATTGATTTATCAAATAAACATCTAAAAATGACTACAGGACTAATTTTCTACAACAGAACACTATTCAAGAGAGTGTAAACTACATAGTTATCGAATCTTCTCGACTTTAGTTAACACTAATGTAAACATAGCGCCCAATTTATGCATAACTCTGTCTCATATTGTATATTTTCAATCGTTGAAACCCTCAAATAGACTTCAGAACTTGGCTCTCACCGACGATGAATCTGCAACTCCTGGTGGACACTGCTGCTGCTACTGCTGCTTGCTCTGATGCGTCCGGGATCCTTCGAATCATGACCCTAATAATCAAAACAATTTACTTCAATTAACATTTCCTCGCTTGCAACTATAAAAATAAAATGTTATCGAGTAAAAACCTTAACCTCAAAATACGCTGTCGAATCTCACCATTGTAAACTCATTTCCTTGCATGTAAGATTCGTACAACGCAAGTTATGTGCTGTGGAATAATTGATTAAGATCCCTAGATTAACATCAATTCGTAAACACCATTCAATTTCGTGGATATTTCTATTTATTTGCTATGCATTTGCCGTCACGAATTTGTACGAGAGACAGAGGGAGACCGACTAATATCGATTTTACACCAAGATGGCGTCGATCAGCTGTTGTGGAAAGATATAAATGGCTAGATTTACATGGTGCGTTGTTTTAACGCTGCGTTAAAATAACGCACCATGTAAATCCAGTCAATTGCGTCCAAATCATTGTTGATTCTCTGAAGTGTGTGTGCGTGTGTTATAATCAATAATAATTACAATAATAAATTAATAAATGCTCATTCCAGCCTTTGTTCAATATTGGCAGTCATTGATCAAGCAAAGTGTGAGATAAAAAAAATTTTTCACAAAGAGGGTGTGCATTTTATAAGAGTATATAAAATAAAATAACGAGTCGAACAAAAAAAAAATTACGCCTGCGCGTTTTGATGTGTTCACCTCGTCGTTGTCGTCGTCGTTTTCGTCGTTGTGTGTGAGGAAAAATCAAAACAATCAAAATGGCTGATCCAACTAGCGAGGCTTCGTCATCAAGTAGCGTTTTAGAATCAGCCCCTGCAGTTCAACCTATTCGCGAGGAGGTTGAGAAATTGGAGGATTTTCTTGAGCCCGATAAGAAGCGTCGAAAATTACTACGACAAGATGGTAAATCAGAGCAAAAGTTGGAACATCGATTGGGAGGAATTCTTTGCTGCGCCGTTTGTCTGGATCTTCCTAGGGCGGCCGTTTACCAGGTAAGTTTTTTTTTTCTATTCTGTCTCTCTCACCTTGAGATTATTAATATTTTATCGAATAAACCAATGTAACGTAGTGTTATCTAGATTATGTCATATGATAATGACTTACAACGCGGTTTTCTTTGGTGCATTTTAACCTTTCTGATCGTGACTATAGCGTATCCTGCATTCTCAAATTGCGTCGTAATTTATCGAGTACTTTTTTTTTCTAACGTATATACATATATGTATATATACACGATACTATTGATAAAAGTGTTGGTGAACCTTCCTTCCTTTAATATGAAAGTCGTATTATTAGATGGATTTATGTTGCGTATAAAATTAATTTAAGAATATTAAGTAACAATTAATAAACGAACCAAATTTGTGTGTGATCATCTAACGGAATAAAAAAAAAGCATATGGACTGATTGAAACAAATAAAATTCAAATTTTTTTTGTTATTATTTAATGAGGTTTTATATAAAATACAACAGTGTTGGAGTGTGAGTGAGAGAGATATAATAAAGCATCTCTATATAAAATGATAATTTTTTGTATGATATGTAAAGTAAAAACCATATATATACATATAATATCAGTTAATAAAAATAACAGTTAAATAAAATGAAATATGAACGGCTTAAATGAGAAAAAAGTTTTTTTTTCATAAATTTACGTATAATCTCCCTGGAACACACATGATCCTGAGTAAATCATTATCCTCTGTTCTTTACAAATGTATACATTCAATCCTGTTCTAGTTAAACGCGATATCAAAAGCTCAAATAATGAATTGATATCCTTTGTTTATTTATTATGAAGGTATTATATATCATTATTAATAGTCCCCATACGATTTTGTGTTTCAGATTTTTAAAATAAACAGCGAATCACGGTAAAAAGTATATACAACATAGCTTGGCTAATTTGTAACGCGAGATATATATATTTTTATATGATTGATAGTTGATACATGTATAAATTGTTGAATGTATAAAAATGAGATTAGCTAATGATGAGACTTTCTGTCATGTGGTGATGTTCACAGTGTACCAATGGACACTTGATGTGCGCCGGCTGCTTCACTCATGTCCTCGCAGACGCAAGGCTGCGAGACGAGTTGGCAACGTGTCCGAATTGCAGGATCGAGATTAGCAAGACCTCGGCATCGCGCAATTTGGCTGTTGAGAAAGCCGTGTCTGAGTTGCCAGCCGAGTGTCAATTTTGCGCCAAAGAATTTCCGCGCAATTCGTTGGAACGTCATGAGGACACTATGTGTGAAGAGAGGTAAATTTTCCACTTCAAGGCCAGCCGTATATTAACGTGATTAAAAAATATTTTTTTTCTGCAGGATATCCAGTTGCAAGTACAGCCGAATTGGCTGTCCTTGGCGCGGGCCAAATCACGAGGGGCCTGAGCACGAGGCCCACTGCGTTCATCCGCATCGCACTGGATCAGACGTGATGGAGGCACTTCGCGATATTGACGCACGAACTCTCGAGGAACGTAGGCTCTATGACAATGTTTTTGATTTGCTGTCATACGAAAAAATTACATTTAATGGTCTGTCTAATGAATTACTTTTCTAGATGATTTTCACGCACAATAAAACGCCAGCCTTTCATTATCATGTGCTTTCAGACTTGCAAATGAAGCCATACCGTACGGATGAGTTTGTTCACAAATTGTTCTACGAAACGTCGCGTTTTACAGCTTTTAACAATCAATGGGTTGTAAAAGCTCGGATCAATAACAGCCAACGTGATCCAACACAGAGCTCGGAACGCGACATGACTTATCAAGTTAGTTGGACAAATATTTCATGAACAAACTTATTTAAGACACAATATTACATTGTAACTATACTGTTTCAGCTGATTCTCAAGACAAAGACTACCTATCCGATGCCTCTGCACTACTTGATTCTCAAAGGACCTTTTGGTGATATGAAAGTTCAACCTAGAATTCATCGTTTTGATTTTACTGAGCAGGACAATGAGAGTCCATACTTGCCACTACCACTCCCTGATACCGCGGAATGCAACAGACTTCTTGCTGCAAAAGCCATTAGTTTCCGGTGATTATTTTTCTATTTACTTCCAGTTGTTTTTTCTTTACCGATTATTCGACAATTTTCTTTCTATTTAATTTCAGGTTGATCATGTTCTTGGCATCCAAGTAGTTGGCAATAACTACCATTGACGTATGGATGAAACAAAAGATATACATATATATATATATATTTCATGATTTTCGAAAAAAATTATCTAGATTTATCAAGTTAAATTTTTTCAGATAATGTAACTCTTTAAATTTGCAAATTTTTCATCCTTTCATTTATGAATTTTTTTTTTACTACAACAAACAAAATTTCAAGCTAAATTTTCTATGCAAAAAGATAAACAATTTTTTTAAAAATTACACAGCTGCATAATTAAGTACATTTTTATTTTTTATTTTTTCAATAGTCATAGAAGAATTAATTAATTCTTAGTTGTATAGTCACTCTGAACGTCGTTGACTATTGGTAAGAGACTGAGAGAGAGAGAGAGAGAGGAAAAAAATGATTTTATTGTTTCTTAAGTATAAATTATACTTAAATTGATATTTTGGTTTTTTAATATGCTTATAAATACGAGGCTTTATCATCATCGTCGTTCAGAGGATCAAATTAGAAATATAGATTGCGCTATATTGATCATTGTAATTGTAAGTTCAATAAATAAATTCTAATCGCATTAAATCTACTAGATACCATTAAAATATTCACAATTCTGAAAGATTAATAAAAGTATTATTGGCGGTCTTTAGACAAACAGGAACACTCTGTGGAAAAATCAGGGGATTGAGTGGAGCCATTGTCGGGCCATTGTCAGGTGGACTCGTGCTGTATTTTCGGTGTTTTGGAGTGGTTAATCTTGGATCTGGCGCCGAGGAGCCTATCAACCAATAGGTCGTAACAGTGCCTTTACCCTTGAGCTCAACTTCGCCGCGCAATTCCAGCTCAAATGTTCCAAACTTGTCTAAAATATTTTTAGTCGTTTCTGAGACATGTATTCGCAATGCTGCGAATAAAAAAAGAAGAATTAATTCATGTAAAAAATGGATAAAACGTGGGCAAAACTTACGAAGTCCAGTGGATTCCATGCGCGACGCTGTGTTTACCGTGTCGCCAAAGAGGCAATAGTGCGGCATTTTTTGCCCGACAACTCCGGCACACACAGGGCCACTGTGTGCCCCAATTCGCACACTCAGCTGCGAGTCCTGCTTGTGGTGAATCTTAAAAGACTTAACAGCATCGAGAATTGCGAGGGCCATAAGACCAATTTCATTGGCGTGCTCGTCGCCATTTCGCTGCGGCAATCCCGATACCACCATATAAGCATCGCCTATAGTCTCGACTTTGTAAACATCGTAGAATCCAATAATTCGATCGAAAGTACTGTAGAGATCGTTGAGAAAATCCACGACCTGCATTGGTGTGCTTTGAGCGCAGAGAGCAGTGAAGCCCACGATATCACTGAAATAAATTGTCACGCAATCAAACTGCTCCGGTTGTACCATTTTTCCAGCCATCAATTGCCCAGCGACTTGTCTGCAATTTGGGTTTTTCTTTGAAATACCTCGCGGGCAAATTGAAGAGTATTATTGAGAGTAGCGCCCTACTATATGGGCGGGTATATACCTGGGAAGTACTTGGTACAAGAGTTCTTCACTGCGACGTTTCTCCAAGCTCAATTGTTCAGTTTTTTCTTCCACCAGTGCCTCTAAATTATTAGCGTACTGCTCCATTCGCCGTAAAAGATCGTCCATGAGGTTTTCGCAGTATCCCCTGCAGCGCACAACAACCGATAATTTACTAAATTGTCAGGATTGTGCCCAAAGCTTTTATACGAGACTTGAAACAGAACTTCATTATTCCTCGGATTGTTCCTCGAATCGCTTGGAATGTCGGTCGATCTTCGACAATTTCACTCCAACATTTTTCCATCAATGCTAAGATGTCTGGGGGACAATCTCGCTGTTGCACTTCTGGCCTGAATGGAGTTGTCTCACCTCCGGACACTCGATTTACAATCTTTATTGGGTCCAAAAAATACTTAGATAAGTATACTAAGATATTCAACTAAATAATAATGCTGTGATAATTTTCTGTAGATGAAATTCTATGTAAAAATATTTTTACTCAATGATATTCTACTGTTCAGATAATTCTTCATTAAATTTGCTGCAGTAATGTGAAGATTTAAGTGCTCTTTACCTCTTGTGATGTCATATAACTTCTGGCAACTTCATAAGGACCACCGCGCAGCACAATTTCCTCTAAAATAATTGCAAAACTGTAGACATCTCCTTTTTGCGATGCTACACTTCCTGGTAAAACAGTTTGAGGCAAAAGTTCGGGAGCAATCCAAAGTAATTCTATATATGATAAAAATTATTTTTTATTATTAAAAAAATAATTTTAACTAGAAAAATTAAATAAAAAAATATTATTCAATAAATTACTTGTATAGTAATTATCATCGATAACAAAATCTGCAGGTGTAGTTAGAGTTTTAAGTCCAAAATCCGAAATTTTTAGTACAAATCGCCCATCAATGAGACAATTACATGACCTCAATTTACCATGAGCTCCAACTTCGCTTGCATGCAGGTAATCCATACCCTAAAATATTCAGAATTTTTGATTATATATTTTTTTTTTCGTCATGCGAAATTATTCTGCAACAATTGAAATAACTGTATACCTTTACGATGTCGTGGATCAGAGACATTCGAAAATTCCAATCGAGTTTGATCGCCTCATTGCCCAAGACGTCTTTTAGCGATCCTTTCGGACAATACTCGGTTAAAATTAGCACCGTGGGTGACGGCGAGCAAAGGCAAGCACCGATGAATCTGCAATTACGAAAGATGTTAAGGTACAAGCGTAGAAAATGTTAACGATGATACATGTGCACTCTCTACCTCACAGTGTTTTCAGACGTTACATCACGAACTTGCTTTATCTCCCACAATAATTTCTTAGTCACATCGACCACTTTCTTCTTCGTGACCTTTTTAATTGCTACACGCTCCCCTTTGTATATTCCTACGCTCGTAAAGACGTTTGCAGCAGCCAAAGAACCTCCACTCATTTGTGAACCACGACGTCGTTGTTCCAATCCAAAATTCTTTCGATTAAGTTATTTAAAAAATATTTAAAATAGTGTCTGCTAGTTTTTTCACACTCAAAATACATACATTAGCTTCCGCCATGGCCTGATGAAGGTTAATTTTTGATGAGAATCCGCTGACCTCCAGCAGTAGTTCTTCTGGTCGGATTCGCCAAGACATGTTGTTGAGATCGGCAGACAGTCGCAAATGTCGGCACAGGAGGCAGGCCGCAGTGGTCACGGCAATGATGAACGCCCCAAGGGCCAGGCTGGAGTAGAGAACGAGAGTGTAGGCGTCGGTTTTCAGCGCGCAAGAGGGATCATCCGCCAGGAAACCACACTCTGGGATATCGGGTGGAGGGCCCTCTCTGCCCCCAGGCCAGTGGATCTTCTTCCCGTTCACTTGGCTGTATTCGCGATTAAGGCCCAGGTAGTGAGCGACTACCTCGAACCTTCCACGTGTCCCGAAAAAATTATTAACATAAAATTATTCATCCTCATCATGTGTATCAGAATAATTTTACAAACTAAAATTTATGACTGGAATTTTAATAGAATAAAAAGCTTTAACTGATGTTTAAAATATAGTTACTCGTAAAAATCGAGAAATTCTTCTTATTAAAATAATATATACTAATAAAGAGATAAGTTTTTTAAAGGGACCCTTAAAAAAATTCATGTATTGGTCATTCAAGATATTTATAGAATAAATGATGAATTTTCATGCAATCTTTACCGTCCAGTGATAGGGTCTAGATCCAATATGCTGTAATCGGCGTCTCGATCTCCGTCATCGTCGATTCTCACGTGCCCAGTGATTCCAACAAAGTCCCGGCCCCACATTCGTCTTGTCATGGCCAATCCGTCTCTGATATCACCCCCGTCCATCAGAGTTTCATTCAGCGCCATTCCCAAGAGGTAAACTCCGTCGTAGAAGGCGCCAATGAAAAAGTTTACCTCCTCGCCGTTAGAGAATGTGTAGTTATAGTTAGTTTGCGCTCGAATTCGCACGTCCTCGGCGAAATCTTGAAAGCGTGGGCTTGTTGGCTGAAGTAGAGACACTCTTAAAAGCGCTTCATAAGCTTTTCTGGCTGCTGCGTCCTCGGAATCACCCACCTCCCAATCGTGGTCACCCCAGTAAGAGCCCTGACAGTGAGGAAAATATTATTTTCCGCAGCTATATTTGCCCAGTAAATTGATTTTAGCTTGCAACCTGGATGATCTCGACGTCTAAAAATGTCCAGTCACCTCGTGTCATTCCCAGAGCGTGAGCAGCGAGCATAAACCTCCGTACAAGGATCCCTCGAACGCTCAAAATCACAACTACGTCATGCAATTGTTGAATTAATCGGTTAAATATATTTTTTAAATTAATTTACGCTGAAAAAAACAATTTTTTTTACCTCTAGCATACATGCTAGCATCTCGTAGGTACAGGTGATAAGAATCCTCCTCGGAATTACCGTCAAGTTCGCGAACAAACTTGAGCAGTCCTTCCTTTCTCAGACCGTACTCGAGGTTCTTGCCAACGGTGAGAGAAAAGAGATCGGATTTGTCAAGGATTAATGCAACGTGAGACCATCCAAACTCTTTGAAAATGCTCGAGAACACCAGTCGCAGGCGACATTGACAATAAGACATTCGTGTGAGTGTCGGATATTTACTTTTATCTTTAAAAATTCCCTGAAAAAAAAATTTTTTTTTTATGCCTGGCACAGTTTTATAAAATTTTTCTTTCATTATACACTCGAGCTTTTTTAATTAGCAGTATAAAAGCTGCCGAGGTCTAATTAGACGTGAGTTAAAGACGTAATCGTGTGTCTCTTGTATATTACTGAGAGAAAAAAAAATGGAAGGAAGAAATGTGAGAGGCTTTGCGGGACTTACTGAACTCTCATTTCGCCACTTGTGCAGTCTTCCAAGGATTCCAGAGGTTACAGAAAGTTCGCCTTCTGATGGCGGCTACAAATCCAAAAAATACATGCGTTAATATCTCGTATATTCTCTCATATTTTCAAAAAACATTGAAAATATTCTAATAATATCTCAATAAAAAAAATTTTCCACAAGATGAACTCCTGGAGAATTTTTTATCATAAAAAATTTCTTTTTTTACCAAAAGAAAAACAATTTTTTAAATTAATTATCACCAAATTTGTCATTCAAATTGATTCAGAGAAAAAAAATTTTTTTTCTTTAAGTTTAGTCCTTATTTAAAAACAATTTTTTAAGAAATATAGTTGAAAAAAAAAAATAATAC
The DNA here is from genome assembly GCA_002156465.1 of Macrocentrus cingulum. Taxonomy (NCBI): domain Eukaryota; kingdom Metazoa; phylum Arthropoda; class Insecta; order Hymenoptera; family Braconidae; genus Macrocentrus; species Macrocentrus cingulum. The sequence goes on along the minus strand of MVJL01002941.1, from coordinate 29,858 downwards.
ATTCTTTTGATGACGTGAAATTTGTAAGAAATAAATGTAGATTATTGTTCTCTTCTTATATATTTAATAAATAAAAATATAAAAATGAAATAAACACTTTTTAACGCAGGGCGATTACTTGATCTCCCATTCCAGTGATAATTGGAGTATTCCAATAAGCAGCAAGTCTGGCAACAGGTTCGAGGGCAAATGCACAGGCTGGGCCAATAAATGCAATGACATTGTCGTGAAAGTGCATGTCTGCTGCTAAACCTGGTGCTTTGGCGCCACTGCACGATGGATAACTGTGTTGAATATTAAATTTTACATGAGCATGAGTATAATAAATTAAAATAAGAATAATTCAACTGTTGATAATGGCGTGAGCAATGATCCAACCTAGATTATCATGTGTAAAATATCACAGCAGTGAATTCTCATTCAATTACATATGATTCGCAGCCACTCAACTGTTCAACTTTTATTTACTCTATACATGCTTATAACTGATGCGACATAGCTGCGACACGTGTGTTCAGATTGAATCGCTATTCGTGCATTCAATTTGCATCATGTCTATACGGAATGTACTCGCAATTAGTTTCCCTTGTCTTCGCTTTCATTATTGATTAATCAAAAATTTTTCTTCAATTATAAACAATGACATTAATTAATTTTATTTCTGTATCAATGATTCAGAGGCATGAAAAATATTTCTTTTGAAATAAAATAGAGTCTCCGGAGAAAAAGACAAGCCTTTACATTTCAATAATTTCCCCAAGGTTCAAAACGAATTTTCGAATCAATATATGACATTTTATTCTGCAGATGCATGTGAATATAAATCGACTGATTTTGCAAAGTAAAAAAGATAATCTTTTATTTTTGTATTATGAAAATATATTCATGCAGTTTACCTAGCTTGGACTTTTTGTAGTTGAACATTGTGATGAATTAAAAAATCGTTAACTTCCTCTAGAGCTAAGTCAACAGCAGGACCACAACGCTCCAGATCAAACGGACTGTCCAAGTGAGATGCCATGAGCACTCCCACATTGTAAGTCGTCACATAGGATGCCGCAACTAATCACACGAAAAAATTAAAATTATTTCAAACTTGAAAGTGTAATTTTAAATGTAAATGAGTCGAGAAGAATACACACGATTGTTTATAGGATTCACACCTGGGATTTTCGGAAGATGAAGAACATGAATTAAGGTTGATAATTGGAAGAGAAAATTTTTTAATTTCATTTGTGCAAGGAGATTCATGATATTAATTGCCGGACTGTATGCGTTGTGAACTAGAGAGCTCGGACAGCGTGATGTGTCTGAAGTTTTGCTCCAAGTTTCACCCTTATATAGCAACACCCCATGTGTGATTATATATAGATCAACCGTGCTCCTAGATGCAGACTGAAGAAATTCAAAGTTGCAGTAGTTATCTTCGCGGAGTATTTTAGATTTTTGATAAATTGTCATTAGACTGGAGTGTATTAAGGGATCGATCGTGATTGAAAATTAATTGTATTTAGGGGTGATAGGACTTGTAAAAATATTCTTGACAGCTGTAATAAAAAAAAAGGTTCAAAAAAAGCTCGACTATCCAATGAAAAAATCCTACAGTTCAAATATTTATCACTTTTTGAGTGGGATTTATCGAAGGTCTGAAGGGTTTTTAAAATTATATGTCACTGTGGGAGGGTGTTAGGGGGGTTTATTCGCGGTCTGGAGGGGTTTAATAATTTATTGAGACTCTGGGAGGGTTTTAGGAGGATAAATTCAAGGTCTGGACGGGTTTATTAATCCGTAGTAAAATTTTCTGTAACTATCCATTTGTAGCCACAATTTTCAAAAAATTAAATTTTTAAAAACATTTTTTTTTGTTATCTAAGCGTTGATCACTTTATTAAATAAACTAGATTAACTATTATATCACACGAAATATGTTGTTGAAGATAAACAATTTCAATTCAAAAAAAAAAAAAAAACTCCCCCAATCGAGATTCGAACCAACGCCTTCAGGCATCGCTCGCGAGCACCTAGCCATATGAACCACAACCTCCTTAATAAATTTGATTTTAACTCTATATAAGTAACACAGGCAATAAATTTTCAAAAAAAAATTTTTTCCGCATTCCAGCGTTAGCAAATTGTTTAAATGAAATAAATCAAGTTTTATATTAGGAGTGTGCTATTTTATGGTGTAACCATTTTTTATAAATTCGGTAAAACAACTTATAAACTTCTTTTTTCTCTCCGCTGGTAAACCGAATCGGTTGTTATGATTATGTCACTGACAGGCAAGCGCAAGCCGGTGTCGTGAGTGTTTCTGTATGGCACTATGGTTGTAAGTGCACGTTTTCTTGTAAGAAATTTCATGTAATATCACGATAATGAATCAAGTGCCACGATTTACGCGTCGGCTGCGTGCATTCACAAAGCTGTGTCCTGAAAATAGGGCTGAAAACCCGGTGCCAAATGATGTAAAGAAGGAATTATTCCAAGAAGCAGTTCTGAAGAATAAGTAACTATAACCTTGATTCTAAAATACTTTATAATCCATATTGAATGATTTTTTAGGACAATAATTGACATTTCATTCAAATTTAAATAGTTTAACAATGATTTATTATTTTTTAGATCCTCAGATTGGCGAAAATTGTTTCAACAGCTGCCAAAAGATACTCATGAATATCTAACAAAAATTCACCAGTTGATTTCAAAATCTTGCAGTTAGTATACGCCTAAATATTCACTGGTTTTGTTTGCATATCCGGCTTGTATCTAAAGTATTAATATTTATTTCAGGTGAATTATGTGCGAAATCAACTTTCCTCGCAGATGAGATGTCATTGGATATTTTGCGGCATCTGATATCCGAGAGAATCCTGAAAACAGACAAAAATATCCAATATATTCAAGAAATCTTGGGAGAAACAGATACTCAAGTATCTCGAGAAATTCTTAATATACTTGCAACAATTCAGTCCATGCTGGATGACACTGATTTAAATTTCATCATAAATTTGGGAGTAGAATCATCAAACTCGCCATATGCTTTCAAATTTAACATTCCAAATCTCGAATGTGGTCTGCCAACGTGGCCAGAACCACTGAATGTGCCAGAACCTTTTGTAAATAATACTGTTGACCAGTTGACACACGATTTCACAATGGTCTACACTGGAACAGTGCAGCAAAATAACAAAGACACTTTTGACAAGAAAAAATTCATGTCTGGCATGCATCAGTGTTATGAGAAATATTCTGCGGAAATGGAGTTTAATCAGTTCCACCAGATGATTTCGAATTTATTGAAAAACAATGGTGGCAACCTCGAGGCTGAATTATTTGACATGATAGGGTGTGAGCACATAGAATTTATCGAGTATATCATACAAAATCGTGAGAAAGTCTTGTCACTGTCAAACCAAAAATTAATGCCGAAACAATCATCAACCCAACGAGTAATTCAAGAACGACCTCTTTACGGTTGTCAGGTGATAGTGCAGTCAGAGAAGGAGAAACAGTTGCTGAAACAAGTACGAAAGGAGGAGAAAAAAATGTTGAAAACATCCAAACAGGACACAAATTCGTCAGATGACGAGTACCCATTGGACACAGTTTCTCTGCGTACAAAGAGGCAGCAAGTGCTGCGAGAAATGAAGGCTCCAGTGCTCTCCACGGCCAAGAGAACATTTTTCGCGACAACCGCCACTCGAGAACAATATCCATTTGTTTTTGATTCTGCAGCCAAGTCAAAAGCTGCAGCAGGATTTGTGTCTGGCAATAAATTACTCTTGCCTGAAAATGTCACGCGCAAAGATTCAAATCTCTGCGAGGAAGTGTACATTCCTGTGGCAACAGTAGACCCGTGTGAAGTCGAGTACGATCCAGTGCAGATAGCATATCTCGATGAAATAGGACAAATGGCATTTGCAGGAATTGAGACACTCAATCGAATTCAGAGCATTGTCTTTAATGTAGCGTACAACAGCAATGAGAATTTATTAATCTGTGCACCAACCGGAGCGGGAAAAACTAATGTAGCCTTATTGACAGTGATTCATCAACTGAAAATTCACATAGACAATGGAGTCCTGAAGAAAAACGACTTTAAAATTGTCTACATAGCTCCAATGAAGGCTTTGGCAGCTGAAATGACGGCTAGCTTCAACAAGCGACTTGAATGCTTGGGTGTTTCGGTGCGAGAGCTAACAGGAGACATGCAACTGACCAAAGCCGAGCTCCAGAGGACGCAGATGATCGTAACAACGCCGGAGAAGTGGGACGTAGTGACAAGGAAAGGCACCGGGGACATTGCACTGACGAGTATCGTGAAACTGCTGATCATCGACGAAGTGCACCTTTTGCACGGTGATCGTGGCCCTGTTGTCGAGGCCTTGGTTGCCCGAACTCTTCGGCAAGTTGAATCCTCCCAAAGTATGATACGAATCGTAGGTTTGTCAGCAACACTGCCAAATTACGTGGATGTCGCTCGATTCCTTCGAGTCAACCCCTACAAGGGCTTGTTCTACTTTGATCATCGTTTTAGACCTGTTCCTCTGAGTCAAACATTCATTGGCGTAAAGGCGATCAAACCTATGCAACAATTGCATGACATGGATATCGTCTGCTACAATCAGGTTTTCGATATGGTGAAGAAAGGACATCAAGTCATGGTTTTCGTGCATGCCCGCAATGCAACTGTACGAACGGCCAATCGATTGAAGGAATTGGCGCTACAGAATGAAACGATTAAGATATTTCAGCCTGATTCCAACAGCAAACTCACGCACAAGGCTTTCAACAGTTCTCGCAATAAATTTCTCGGGGATTTATTTTCTTACGGATTTTCTGTCCATCACGCCGGCATGCTTCGAAGCGACAGAAGCATGGTTGAAAAAGCTTTCGCGCAGGGCCAAATCAAGGTTCTTGTGTGCACTTCAACGCTTGCCTGGGGTGTGAACTTGCCTGCCCACGCGGTCGTCATTAAAGGCACTGAGATCTACGACTCTAAGCATGGTTCATTTATTGATCTAGGGATTTTGGACGTCCTACAAATTTTCGGACGCGCTGGACGCCCGCAATTTGACACGTCTGGCCATGCTGTCATCATCACCGCGCACAATAAGCTATCGCACTATTTGTCATTGCTTACAAATCAATTCCCGATAGAGAGCAGCTTCATAAAGTACCTTGCTGACAATTTAAATGCAGAAATTACGCTTGGAACGATATCAAACGTTGAAGAGGCCGTAGAGTGGTTAAGTTACACGTATCTCTATGTAAGAATGAGATTAAATCCACTAGCCTATGGAATTGAGTATCAGATGGTGATTGACGATCCGAATTTAGATGGCAAACGCCGAGAACTGATTGATACTGCAGCTAAGGCGCTCGATAAGGCCAAAATGATCCGCTACAATGTCCGCACTGGAGATTTAAGCTCTACAGATTTAGGAAGAACTGCCAGTCACTATTATCTCAAGTATGACACGGTAGAAATATTTAATGATCTCACAAGACCCATTATGACAGAGGCTGATATCGTGGCGATGGTCTCACAGTCACAGGAATTTGAGCAGCTCAAAGTAAGAGACGATGAAATGGATGAACTGGATAATTTAACGGCAGACAACTGTGAATTAACAGTTTTTGGGGGTACAGAAAATATTCATGGAAAAGTAAATATTCTTATACAAACGTATCTCTCACGAGGGCGCGTTACAGCCTTTTCACTGGTATCCGATCAAGCCTACATCATTCAGAACGCCATGCGAATTAGTCGAGCACTCTTTGAAGTAATGCTGAGAAAGAACAATGCCATAATGGCAGCACGACTACTAAACCTCGCGAAAATGATCGAGGCTCAACAGTGGGACCATGTAACGCCTCTGAGACAATTTGTTTGTCTGGGTCACGACATTATCGAGAAGATAGATCAGCGTAACTTGACCATTGATCGATTGCGGGAAATGCACGTGCGAGAAATTGGTGATATGCTGCGAAATCAAAAGAGCGCAGCTTTAGTGAAAAAGTGTTGTGAAGAATTTCCACTGATAACTATGGACGCCAGTGTTCAGCCCATCACGAGGACAGTTTTGCGAATTCGCCTGCGAATAACTCCGCAATTTCGTTGGAATGATCACGTGCACGGGAAGAGTTGCGAGGCCTTTTGGATATGGATCGAGGACACTGATAATAATTTTATTTATCACCATGAGTATTTTCTTCTCACGAAAAAGATGGTCTACAGCAACCAGGAGCAGGAATTAGTTATGACAATTCCACTGCAGGAGCCTCATCCAGCTCAGTATTTAATCAAAGTCACGAGCGATCGATGGCTCGGCTGTGAATACGTGCATTCGTTAAATTTGCACAATCTGGTGTTGCCGGAAATGCATCCACCGCATACGGACTTGCTCGAGCTGCAGCCACTGCCTGTAACAGTATTAAAGGATGAGAAGTTTGAAAATCTCTACAACTTTACGCATTTTAATCCAGTACAAACACAAATATTCCACTGTCTCTATCACACGGACTGCAATGTCCTGCTGGGTGCGCCCACGGGCTCAGGAAAGACGATAGCCGCGGAAATAGCGATTTTTCGAGTATTCAAGAGTTTTCCTACTCAAAAAGTCGTTTACATCGCTCCACTGAAGGCCCTTGTGCGCGAGAGAATGCGAGATTGGCGCTTGCGACTTGGAGAAAAACTTGGAAAAAGAGTTATCGAGTTAACTGGCGACGTTACCCCGAATATTCGTCAAATAGCTCAAGCAGATGTGATAGTAACAACGCCTGAAAAGTGGGACGGAATAAGTCGCAGTTGGCAAACACGAAATTACGTTCAAAAAGTCGCATTAATAATTATTGACGAGATCCATCTTCTGGGTGAGGATCGAGGCCCCGTGCTCGAAGTCATCGTCTCGAGAACAAATTTTATCGCTTCGCACACTAAGCGAACATTGAGAATTGTAGGACTGTCGACAGCATTGGCTAACGCAGTTGATCTGGCAAACTGGCTGGGCATCAACAAAATGGGCTTGTACAATTTCCGACCGTCGGTGCGTCCTGTTCCGCTGGAAGTGCACATCAACGGGTTCCCCGGCAAACATTACTGTCCTCGAATGGCCACGATGAATCGACCAACCTTCCAGGCCATCAGACAACACGCACCGGCAAGTCCATCTCTAGTTTTCGTGGCCTCTCGCCGACAGACTCGTCTCACAGCGTTGGATTTAATTGCCTATCTCGCGGCTGAAGATAATCCCAAACAGTGGCTTCACATGCCTGACAATGAGATGGAGAATATACTCGCAGGCATCAAAGACGCGAATTTAAAGCTCACTCTTGCCTTTGGCATTGGTCTGCATCATGCTGGATTGCAGGACAAGGATCGGCAGACTGTGGAAGAATTATTTGTTAATAACAAAATTCAAGTCTTAATTACCACTGCAACTCTTGCCTGGGGTGTGAATTTCCCTGCTCACCTGGTTGTCATCAAGGGCACCGAGTACTATGATGGAAAAGCCAAGCGCTATGTCGACATGCCTATTACTGATGTCCTCCAGATGATGGGACGAGCCGGACGGCCGCAATTTGACGACTCTGGAGTCGCTGTGGTTTTAGTTCACGATGTAAAAAAAAATTTTTACAAGAAATTCCTGTACGAACCTTTCCCCGTAGAATCTAGCATGCTGGAGGTCCTTCCTGATCACATTAACGCCGAGATTGTCGCCGGTACTATTGGCAGCAAGCAGCAGTTCCTGGATTACCTCACGTGGACCTACTTTTTCAGGAGGTTAATGAAAAATCCGAGATACTACAATCTCGACAGCCTTGAGCCAGAAGACATCAACAGATATTTGTCCGAACTTGTTGATGCCACTCTTCAAGTTCTGCTCATGTGCCAATGTATAGATTATGATGAAGAAATGCAAAGTATTTATCCGCTAGCGTTGGGGAAAATTGCGTCATTTTACTACCTGTCGCACCAGACTGTGGGTATGTTTAACAAGCAGCTCAGACCGAATTTAGAGGTGGTTGAAGCGCTGCGTATTCTCTGCAATGCTCACGAGTACAATGAATTGCCTGTTCGCCACAATGAGGATTTGTTGAATGAAGAATTGGCAAAAAGTTGTCGTTATCCAGTTGAAAATTTGAGCTATGACTCGCCAAATACCAAAGCATTTTTGCTATTTCAAGCACACTTTACTCGGCTTCCCTTGCCCTCGACTGATTACATCACAGACCTCAAATCAGTCTTGGACCAGGCGATTCGTATACTTCAGGCCATGATAGATATTGTGGCAGAGAATGGGTGGCTATCGAGCACTTTAACCATCATTCAACTGCTGCAAATGGTGATTCAAGCCAGATGGATCGATCAACCTGCAGTTATCACTCTGCCACACATTGAACTCGATGATCTACAGTTGTTTACAGATTTGCCCAAGGCTCTGCCGGCCTTCTGTGCATTTGCGAACAACTACAAAAAAATCTCCAGTGCCTTTAAAGATCGATTGACTGAGATTGAAATTCAAGATATTTACCGCGTTGCCAAAACACTTCCAGTTGTTCAAGTTCGGCTTAGTCTGCAAGATGCCGATCAAGTTATTTCGCTAGGACGAAAATCCAAGTATTTGAATATTATTCCCGATGAAGACTACACACTTTTAATTGAGCTGAGACGAATGAATACTCAAGGAGATTTAAAAAGCTACTCTAAATATCATAAAGCGAAGGATGAAGGATGGTTTATTGTTCTGGGCGATGCGCGGTCAAATGAAGTTTGGGCATTGAAACGAGTTCCGTCCATTCAAATGCAGCCACGCACACATCAATTGCAGTTCTCAGTATCAAAAACATCAGGTAAGTAATATAATGTTTTATTGAAACTAATTTTGGACAATTAATTAACAATTCTAACATCACAATTTCAATCACTAGGAGAACCTGATTTATTTCTCTATCTAATGTCTGATTGTTACATTGGATTGGATCAACAGTATGAAATAGCTATGAAAATTATTTCTTAACCGCAACGCCGGTTTCCATGGAATAAATAATTTATGAAAGTTATATTATTTTGTAAATTTGTTACAACTGGCCTGATGAACATAAATATTAATAGTAAATTGAATTAAATACTGTTGTAAATTTTTTACTAGAAACATTTGTAACATGAAATTTACAGGGTAAAAAGCGGATTAATATTGAGCGCATCGAGAAAATGTGATAGATGCATTTGATAACCACTCGTGGTGTATCTATCAACAACTTGTGCAGGATAAGTTCTCATAGTACAAAATGCTTCATACATTTTTTCTAATTTCGAATAATTTGGATGGACGTGTCCATTGGATGTAGGAAGCCATTGGTGAGATCGAAGTGTATTGTGAAATTTTAAGATTAATTCGAATATTGTACGGAGACAAGAACGTAATTTCTCACCGCGTTTTGTCAGCATACATCTCGATAGAATTTTCTTGATATAAGTAACATGAGTTGCATAAATTTGATCTAGTGTTACAGTACCCTCTAGATCTTTTTCGAATTCGGCCCAACTCGCGTGCAATACACTGCATGTTAAATAGTTGTGCAGTGCAGTCATAAACTGCATCATGGCGTGACGGAATAATTGCAACTGTGATCAAAATAATTACAATTGAAGTATTAAATCACAAAACAAATAAATTAGTCACTTACCCGATGATATTGATAAGACAGGGCTGATATTCGCTCATTTTTTAGAATGCAAAAATCTTCCTGTAGCACCCAAAGAACACGGCCGACCATAATTAAAAATTGGAAGACTTTGCTGTACTGCTGCATCAATAAATCATCTATAATAATATTTGCGGGCCATCCAATTTTGTAGCGCAGACAGAGACAGTTTAAAGCTTCAGGATCCGAAATCTGGATATAACGAATAAATTAAAAAACCACTAAAATGAAAATAATTGTAATAAATGAATGGCTTACTCGTAGTTGTGATGGTTTTTTTGTCACAGTTAAACTTAAAAGTTCGGAATTTTTATACGAACTATTTAACGAACAATGCAAAGCATTGTCCAATAAGCTTGCGAGTGTAGCCGAGTTGAAGAGTTTGTCTGGCATGGAGATCTCGTAAAATTTCGTATAGAGTGGTCCAGTGAGATTCTTTGCAAATTCGCCATTCAAGAGGAAAAAGAAACTCCGAAGACTCTGGAAATGTTCAAGAAGCTTGTGGTCATGAATGAGACATTTAACCACAGCTGAATTTGCCAATTGGCTTTGAACTCGTAAGGGAATGAGTACAGATTTCTCCAAATACACTTGCAACGACGTATTATCAATCATTTCCACGTCTGCGGTGGTCAGGGAGGATTCAAATTGCGCCGCTGGACTCTTGTCGTCAAGACTAGGAGCACTGAAGAACTGGCTATTTGATCGTGAAAAGATATTGTCGACAGAATATCCTTGTTTCATTGTATACTTGGTGAGATAGTCGCCGGGCGTTGTGGGTGTTTCAAATTCATGCTTAGAATCCACTTCCGTGCAATTGTGAAACAAGGAACTGCCAATCGCGGATGGTACATAGCTGTCGGTTGTACACGACATGGGAGTGGCATCATCAAGATTATTTCCGGCTACTAGAGACAATTGTCGAGCTTCAGGATTGTTTACCAAATAATTCCGATTGTTTCCATTGCAGTTGACATTCTCAGATGTTAGGATATTCATGTTTGACTTTTCTTGCGTCTCATTATTCTCATTTGGATCTTGATTTACGGCGCTTTTTATTACAATAGTTTTTTCATTACCCTCTTTATCAAGTACGATAATACTCGAGCTATTATTGTTTAATAAAATATCCGTTTCATCCCTATCAATTTCTTTAGTCTCATTGTTGCAATAGTATTTTGTTTGCGATTGCAAAAATGCCGAATTACATTCTTTAATTTCATTTAGAATACTTTCGGTGTCTGTTATCGAAATTGTTTCTGGAATGTTGCTTGTAGTTTTTTGGACAGGTACTGCGGTTTCAGTGGATTTTACGGGCAACAGTGTTGGTCGATGGGGTCGATTGAGTAGTTTGGCATTAGTTTGAGGCTCTGGATCGTCCTGAAGGTCGAGCTTGTTGCGATTTTCGTCCCCATTCAAGTTTTCTGAGGATACAGATACGTTGGCAATTTTTTGCTCGTCATTTTGAGGATCTATGACCATTTTTTCCGGTTCAATATCGTGAACAATTGGAATTTTATCATTTCTCTTGGCTAAAATAATTGCCGACACACGTTCATCAAAAAGAGCAAGTCTTTTTGTACGCCATGTGGCACGCAACTGACGTTTTCTCGCCTCTTCGGCCAACTCTTTGTAGTAATTTACAACGAGCTTACTTTCCGCCAATTCTGCGGCCTTAATTCGCTCCTCTTCTGCCAGCTGCTTTTCGACAAATAGTCGTTCCTCTTTCAACTTTTCTTCCTTGGCTTTTTCGCGACGTGAAACGGCATCCTCCAGCTGCTTCTTTTGATCAGCCAACAGCTCACGTTTATTTTTCACTATTAATAATTTGGCATCTTCTTGGTCCTTTTTTATTCGTTGCAAGGTTTCGTATTGAGCTGCAATTACATAATCAGCTCTTACCTTGTCCATTGCTTTCATTTCACGCAATGCCGCACTCACTGTGATATTTGTTCCTAATATTTCAATTCCTCGCAATAAATAGTGCTGGCAATTTTCTTCTTGCTCTGATAACATGTTAACGCTCAGGCATACACGGACTTTAGGCCTTTCCGAGACAAATAAGCTGCATAGTTTATTTTTTGGATCACAAATCTTCAACAGTCGAACGGCTTTTCCACATTGGAGAATTGTGTCGGTAATATTTTTTAAAAATCCTGGTACGGATTCTTTATTTATTCCATAACACTTTGTCCAAAATTTGTGCTCACGAATACGCAAATATTGATCGCGTATTTTTATCATAAATTCACCGTAGGCCTCATCGCAATCACCCTCAAAAATCCATCGTTCCAATAATTGAAAATAAACTTCACAGCACGATTTGAGGATTGAGTAATAGACTAGTGCTATATTGGGCTTTGTGATTTTTGTCACTTGATCGTATATATGAGATAAAATGCCGGTACCTTCGTGCAATTTTCTTTGTCGCATTTTATCACAGTGACAGAGCCGAGCTACTTCGGCAATTAATAATCCCACGTCTCGAAGCCGACGTAAAACATCGAGCAATTCGATGCGGCTTGTGTTGTTGAAAACTTGAAGAATTACAGCTTGATAGTGAATTAAAATGTCATCAACATTATTAACCATTGCCTGAAATAATAGAAAAAATTTATCAAGTTTTCCTGATCATTTGCTTAGTTTAAAAATTTTTTTAAATTCAATTACCTTAAATATTAGGCCGTTTTGTGTAGGTTGATTTGATTTTTTAATAGGCCTCACAAGTTGTGACAATAATTTGAAACATGTTGCCCAGTATGTCACGTCTGAGCTAATACTCATTAATGATTCTTTGCTTAGTCCAGAAACGACGGTATTTGATTGAAAAATAAATCCCTCCTAAAATCAGTAGATACTTTAAAGAAAAAATTTATGATTTACATTAAATAATAATAGAATTATGCAGGACGTACATTTTTATCCCAGATGTAACAACTGGATTCAATTCCCAGAAGAACTAATTTCACATTTTCCATAAATTCTTGACATGTGATAACGATGCACTGTTTATTTTTCGCACTAGATGGCTGAAATAATGCAAAATATCGTTAATAAATACTATAGTTTTTCAGATTTTAGGAAATCATACCTCATTAGAAGACGAGAGCAGTTTTGTGAAATTTTGGATATGATATAGAGCGATTTTCGATTCTAGGGCAAAGTTTGTTTTGCTTGACATTTCTGCATGCCCCAGTGTTTCCCACGTTCGCCTCTCAGTTTCTGAAAACGATGTCAACGACTCGGACCACGATGTATCTTGGGATTTGACAGAAGTCGGTGATAATTCGTGACTGTGAATACTTTCAGATTGACAATCCTCAAGATTGCCTAAAGATTCAATTTCAGTTTCTGTATAATTCTTCTCAAAACCTCCCTCGATGCATCCTACTACTTTCTAAAAATATGCAAAAGAATTGAAAGATTGGAATAAATTAAATTATCAATAGAATTCGACTAGATCTCGCGGTTATACTTACGAGATCATACGGCATTAGGGACGATGTCATGGAGAATTCTGTAAAATAATTAGAAGGTATTAATTAGATAGACATCGTATTATAGAAAAAAAAAAAATCGATTTACTTACCACGACTAGAAATTTCCACAGTTCGTTGAGATAAACAGCTGAATGGTTCCTCAAAGTTGACACTGGTAAATTTATTGCAATTGAGCTGCAGCAATTGATCAATTTTGTATGGTAAGGAAAAAGCTGATGGTGGATAAATCTGATAATGTGGCACTTCCTTTGGTGATTGAATACTCTCGGGCAAGGCAGGATGTTTCTTGTCAAAGCAAAATATTTCCTAATAAAATCATAATAAAAATACAGTGATAGTGAAAGTCGTTAATTATTTTTTAACCCTACCAAATCATCTCGATCTGATGTACTCTCGTAATTTTTCAAGCAATACAAAAAATCCAAGACAACCTTTATCGAAGGATTACACATGGAATCATCGCACAGCAAGTTATCCAGAGCTTCCTCCAAGTTTGTTGCCTTAGATACAGAACCTTGGGTTTTCATTACAAAGGCAGATTTGAATAATGTGGAAATTGAATCATCGGAGTCTTCATTTTGTTGGTTATCTGCAGCAGTATTACAAATATAAATAGTAATGAATCAATATTAAAAAAAAAACCTATACATACCGTTCAAATCGAAGGTTTTAGGATGCTTTTTTAATATTATTTCAAATGCCTTTCTACGCATTTTATACAAAGTTTGTTCATGAGGACGTTCAGAACGATATTTTCCCAATAGACATTTACACAACTCACTGATGAGCCCAAAAAAATTCAAATCTTCATGATTTGATTCCATCACAATTTAATTCAATTTTTCAAAATGAGTTTTTCAACTAACGATTACAGTTTTTCTTTGTGTTTATGTTTTTTATTTAAAAATCTACATTACAGACGTAAGTGGGAGAAGCGCCATTTTGTTTGCTCTCCCCCTTACTCGCACACACACTATGTACTCATCAGCTGATCTACTACCCCTACCCGGCTGAAATATCGATTTATTAGGCATGGGTTGTTTACCTCTGTTGATCTGGTCATTAAAAAAAGATTATAATTCCTCGTCCCAAATCCATATATATTTTTTTTATTAAAAATTCGGAACTGCTAAGCACAATCGTCCTGTAGAATCAAATTGTAAATTCGCGCCAAAAAACTGCGAGTCAAAAACACGTCATTTAATTTCCTTCTATTCGATCAAAACGTTAAAGAGTCATACATATATTAGTCGCAGTGATTTATATGATGATAAATTAATGGAAAGAATTCGATACGTAGTGAGAGTTATTAAAATTTTAAAAGCATTTTTGACTATAGCAGTTGCAAGCCGAACCGCAGCCATATTTATTTACATAATATCGTACATAGATAATTTTAAAATTGAACCGTCAATTGCAATTGTCCATTATTATTGTGCAGTTTCTCCTACTAACAATGTTAAGTGTTGGCTAGCACAATAAGTAAGGTATATACTCTATTTTGTATGTGGTTATATAAAAACGCAGATGATAACCGGCCTGCACACAGAGGTTTCAGTTCGCGGTGTGTGTGTGTTTGTTTTCACGAATGACACAATGACAGTCAACTACGAAAGGGTTAAAATGGTAAGAATTTATCAGTATGTTACATTTTTTTTCAATTTTTTCAACATTAAGGCATGCATTTAAAATATAAATAACAATATACAGCGCTTAATCAATTTTGTATCCACAAGTCACTCATCATGGAGATCAGTGTATGATCAGCCGCCCAAGCATCCAACACTGCATTTTATTGCCTCGATAACATATTTGATGTGCCCAGTTATTTAGTCTTGCAGTGTGGCATACATGTTAATTTGCCAACCGGACGGCAATATGTAACCGGCAATTTATTGTCAGTTATGCTCTAACCGACAAACGTCGCGATCCAAAGTGAATTTTTATTTATCTGCTACAAGTCCTCCTGTTAATACTTTATAGTACGGTTTGATTATAAGATTTATTTACTACCCTGTGTTTATCATATTATTTGTATACTATTGTCATGAAAAACCTCAGAATATCTTGACCAATACGTGGCAGCTTGCAGCAAAATGCCATCAGGAGTTGGGAAACATTCCAGAGTGCAAAAAAAGGAAATAATCGAAGGCTATATTAATTTAACTGTACATATTGAGAAAGCAATTCAGTGAAGCATTGACCTCTTCAGCAAGTCGTGTAGTTTCTCTTTGACAATTAAACAAAAAAAATTATTTCAAAGAAATGAGTGTGCACATATCAATAGTTGCTAATAAATATTATGGGTGAAAAAAAAATACCAATGAGGCTGTGTGTGTGTGTGATCAATTGAAGCAAGTAAAAGTGTGCTAACTGACTCGTTTATTCAGGTCAACTTCGTTGATCGTCTCCGATTTTCGGATCAATGACCTGATCAATAAAAAAAAAACTTGAGAGCCGGCTCGTTGCTTCTTCTTTTTTTTTGTTTGCATTACTATATGTATACAATAAGGATCATACATTTCTGAGTATATTATAAAACTTAATGTGCTTTTTGTATCTTTTTATTTTTGGGCACAGAGGTTCCTAGCGCCAATCCTTGTGGTTTAAATATCATTGTCAACAAGGACTTGGACTAGTTGTTGGAGAGTGTGAAAAAGTCTGAAGGCTGCGTCTTTTTACTTGTTTCATTTCTTACTGCTTGAATTATAATTGAGTGTATAAAATGACACTGCAAGACTTGCCCGACTTTCAGTGCGTTGTATGGCGTGAGCGCAATCGATTAAAATAGCCTTTGCACCACATGAGCCCGGTCTGAAACTTTGGGGCCAATTGAACTTGAGACTGTTGCATTTCTTGTTGATAATTTACGCCGAGTGTGGCATCGAGTATGGTTCCCAAACACGAGGATCGAAATGGATGGATGAACCGTGAGAAATTAAAAGGCTTTGTCGTGAAACGTTTGCCGATATTGTCATGGCTACCTCAATACAATTCTGAAAAAGCAATAAGCGATGCTATCGCTGGAGTAACCGTGGGCCTCACTGTCATGCCTCAAGGATTGGCCTATGCAATCCTGGCTGGACTCGAGCCTCAGGTATTTTTTTTCCCTTATTTTATTCCATCGTTTTTCGAGCATCACAGACACTGAATTTAGTTGTTTTTAGTATGGTTTGTACTCTGCATTTATGGGAGCCATTGTCTACACGATTTTTGGCTCTTGCAAAGACATTACCATTGGTCCTACTGCCTTAATGGCCATTATGACACACGAATACGTACAGGGGAAGAGCGCAGACTTTGCAGTGCTCCTCGCATTTCTGGCTGGGTGCCTTCAACTCGTCATGGCTTGTTTGCATCTTGGTAATTACTTTGTCTCTCATTAATTTAAACACGTGGATAAATTAAAAAACTAAAAAATTCGACAATTTACAGATGTTTTAATTGATTTTATATCAATACCAGTGACGGTTGGCTTTACTTCGGCAACATCAGTTATTATTGTTGCTTCTCAGCTCAAAGGAATTCTCGGACTTAAGATAACATCCTCAGGATTTATTGACACTCTTGACAAAGTTGTCAGAAATATTGGAGACACAAATCCCTGGGATGCAGGCATGAGTTTTATTTGTATTTTCTTTCTCCTACTGCTGCGGGTAAATATTTCAAAAATATAAAAATGTACAAAAGAATTATGTAATTTGTACTGATATTCTTCATGATGATGTTTTACATTGTTTAGAAATTGAAGGATATCAAGTGGTGCTCAAAGAGTGAAAAACCTACAAGAGAACGAAAAATACTGGCTAAAATAATCTGGCTAATATCAACAGCACGAAATGCAATAATTGTTATTGTGTGCTCAACAATAGCTTATAAAATGGAATCAACAATGTCTGCCTCACCATTTGTCCTTACGGGCCGAGTGAAATCGGGCTTGCCATCATTCAGTCTGCCGCCTTTTTCCACTCAAATGAATGAGCAAAGTGTGAGTTTTATCGAAATGTGCACAGAGTTGGGACCGGCAATTTTTTTGGTGCCAATTATCGGCGTTCTTGGCAACGTTGCGATTGCCAAAGCTTTTGCTAATGGAGCTACAGTTGATGCGACGCAGGAATTATTAACTTTGGGGCTATGCAATGTCCTAGGATCGTGTGCCAGTTCTATGCCGGTCACTGGATCCTTTAGTAGATCTGCAGTTAATCATGCCAGTGGAGTTCGAACACCCATGTCGGGGCTCTATACCGGATTACTCATTATCCTGGCTCTCAGTCTTCTTACCCCGTATTTTTACTTCATTCCTAAAGGTTTGATGCATTTAAAAAACAAATAAATAGTAGTACATGTAATAATTTGATTCAATTTTTACAGCGTCATTGGCTGCAGTGATTATCTCGGCGGTGATTTACATGATTGAATACGAAGTCGTAAAGTTAATGTGGAAAACGAGCAAAAAAGACTTGATACCAATGTTTACTACGTTCTTCTTCTGCCTCGCTATTGGCGTTGAGTATGGAATTTTAATTGGCGTTGGAATAAATCTCATGTTTTTGCTGTATCCGTCGGCACGTCCAAATATTCACGTAGAAAAATGTGTCGTAAGTTGTATGATTTAAATTTATTCTCGTATATGGTTGGAAGTTCTTATAACTGAGTTAAAAATCTCATCAACAGACGGATTCCGGAACGGATTATTTGCTAGTGATCCCCGGTAATAGCCTTTACTTTCCGGCTGTTGATTTTATCAAGCAATTTGTGGGAACTGCAGGAGTGAAAGAAGGCTCCAGCCAATTACCAGTCGTAGTTGACTGTAGATATGTTTTGGGAGCAGATTTTACGGCTGCCAAAGGAATTGCTGCATTGATAGGCGAGTTTAATACTCGTAAACAGGGCTTGTACTTTTTTAATCCCCGAGAAGGTGTAGTGGCAGTGTTGAGAGGTGCTTGTGAGGATTTTCAGTATGTTTCAACTCAGGAAGAGTTGTCTTACTTGCTCTACAGAAGTCGAGGTATATTTTTATCACTGTTATAGAGTTATAAGAATAGATTTTAATTCTTTTTTTCGCATTGTTTCAGACAAAACGTCGCGACCATTGTCAATGAGACGAGAGCCCTCGTATGAAACTTTGTCAAATGTTGAATTGACTCATCGAGCGACACATACAAATTACCACGAGCTCAATGAGGTTAAAACTGCTCTCTTACCCTCGTCAACTGCCTAAAATTCTTTTTTTTTTCATACCAACGTGCCTATTCGGCAGTTTATCATTTTATCAAGAAACAAAAAAAAGTATTCGCAGAGTAAACAGCGAAAATACCTCATCAGTATTTCTTTAAAGAGAATGATTAATGGTCGCATTTGTTGGTTACATCTTTAATCACTGGGTTTGTAATAAACAAAAAAAATTAATCATATTAATAATTATTTTTTCGTTTGTTTTTTTTTTTTAATGCATCTTAATTTGGTTTGTGATGGAGCGCATGAGTTTCCGATTGCCCTCCTACAAAGTTTATTGATTTATTTCAAATGGCGCACGCGATGAAGAAACCGAGAAGGACGCGTGTCGTGTATAGGTCATTGGACACGACTCCGCCTACGTAAACGTGCACGTGGGTAGGTGTTAGACTCGTGTCTCGATTCAATCAACAAGTCAAAATTCAGGATATTTTTGTTCGAAATTGTTTATTTTCATCAGTGGCCAATGTAGTTTATATAAATGAATATTTGTAATATTCATATCTGTGATTGAGCTTAAAACTTTGTTCCTTAAATTGTCTTCGACATGTGTAAAAATTTCTATGCGTCACACCGACGTGTCGCTTCTAAATTAAGAAATTCTTTAGCAAAGCTTGAAACTCATCGTCGACTGGAGTTATCTGGTGTCATCGAGTTTCATGACAGCGTGGTCGCAAGAAGAGTCTGCATAATTTGTCACGGAACAAGGGGGAATAAGCCCAATAATACTAAACACAGTAGAAAAATGTGCACGACGTCTTCGCGAAAGTGATGCAGCCGATATTACAAAGGAGCCTTCTTATTGCTCTAGTCCTTATGGCGGGTCTTCTTGTTTTTGTGGGCTTTCTTGGAAAAGCTAAAAAAACGGATACTCTTCTACAAA
Source organism: Macrocentrus cingulum (assembly GCA_002156465.1). Classification (NCBI taxonomy): domain Eukaryota; kingdom Metazoa; phylum Arthropoda; class Insecta; order Hymenoptera; family Braconidae; genus Macrocentrus; species Macrocentrus cingulum. The sequence goes on along the minus strand of MVJL01002941.1, from coordinate 10,529 downwards.
TGATTATGAATGTGAGTCGAAATCTTGACCAATTGGACTCTGGCTTTGATGAAATTAATCGACAGACAGAAATTGTAAAAAAAAAAGTTCAAACCCTAGTGGAATCAAGAAATGAACGAATGTGTATTTTTCTTCATAAGAGTTATAATAATATTATTAAAACAAACCAAAAAAAAGGACCGAAAATTGCCATAATCATATAGAATACTAAACGATTATATTGACAATCAATACCTAGGACCAAGACGCCTATTTTTATGCTCAGATATTAATATATTAAACCTTTTGCACATATATAGATAATTCTATATGCTCCAAGTACCAAAAAATCTTGCACAAAGTGAATTGACCTGCAAATTTGTGTTCAATTACCCAAGTGATATTAAACTTTGAAAAAAAAAAAACACTCAATTTAATTCCTAAAAAAATTTGAATTATATTAAAAATTTATATATAGTAACATGTTGATAACAATCAATTGATAAAAACTTGATGAGTCTAAAAAATAAATAATTCATATAAGCTTGTGAAAATTCAAGATAATCCGGCGCTGTTATCGTTGAACCTCGCGCCATCATTGCGAACATTATCGATAGGTGAGCACATATTAACTGAGGCCACTGGCTATACAAGCTTCATTTGCTACCCAGTGAGTCTGCAGTGACTTTCTCCTCTATATCTCAACACACCTGAGTATACACATCTTACCTCAATACACTTGAATGATGTCTGCAAAAGGTAACTTGTTCTAACTTTTGCATTATTCACTCTTTGAATTTGTATAATCAAATATAATCTGTAATAGAGCTTTATAAAATATGCTTCAGATTGCCAATGTGGGCCAGGCTACCGGAGCCCACGAGCAGCAATGTTGGAAGGACCTCGAGAAAAAATTATGTATGTTGTTTGTATTCATACTGATGATGAAAAGCCGGATGTTCTCTCAACTGTCGATGTGGATCCCGAGAGCTCAACGTATTGTCAGGTACATTAATAATTAATTTAATCGTTAGAAAGCTCGAGTGTGTGAACTAGAGTAGTGTAGAGTTGTGTGCTTTTGTTATTAGATTATCCACAAACTTCGTATGCCCTATGTCGGAGATGAGCTCCATCATGCAGGCTGGAATATTTGTAGCAGTTGTCATGATTCAGCGCGTAAAAGAAACACACTGGTGCTGCCTTGTCTTGTGTCTGATCGGGTTTATTTCATTGACACGACCAATGCTAAAATTCCATCTTTAAAAAAGGTTACTATGATCAATATTAAATAATTTATCTCAAGGCGAGGAATAATAACAGTTTTTTAAATATTAATAAAAGGTTTTGGAGCCAGAAGAGATGCACAAATATGGGTTGGCAACGCCACATACTGCCCACTGCTCACCCACAGGAGAAATCATTATTTCAACACTGGGCAAACCCGATGGCGAAGCAGAGGGCAACCTTCTCTCGATTGACAGCGAGACTCTTGCGGTTAAAGGAACGTGGACAATTGGTGATAATAAAGCGGCGTTTGGCTATGATTTTTGGTATCAACCTTATCACGATGCTCTTGTAGCAACCGAGTGGGCAACACCGCGAGTTTTTAAACGTGGCTTTGCCCCTGGTGACAGCGATGATCCAAGTAAGTTTATAATGAATTAATCAAGTGAATTATTAATTTTTGTAGCAATTTTTTATCAGAAATTTATGGAAGGAGTTTGAATTTTTATTCTTGGACTAAAAGAGCTCTCGAGCAGGTCATTAACCTCGGTGAGGATGGAATAGCTCCGCTGGAAGTGCGTTTTCTTCACGAACCAACTTCAAACATTGGTTTTGTCGGCTGTGCTGTTTCTTCAACGATTTACAGATTTTTAAAAAATTCTAACGACCGCTGGGAGGCGGAAAAAGTCATTGATGTGCCCTCAAAAAAGGTCAAAGGATGGTCAAGTTCAAATATGTCAGGTTTGAAAAAATATTTAAATGATATGAAGAGTCTAAAGTCGAATTTATAATTTTATGGATATTTTTCTGTTATTCAGGCATGATAACGGACATTTTGATAAGTCTTGATGATAAATACTTATATTTTAATAATTTTCTTCATGGAGATGTTCGACAATATGATATTACGGATACGAAAAATCCTCGACTAGTTGGACAAGTTTTTCTCGGAGGTTCTATACTCTCAGACTCAAAAGTTCAAGTTGTCGACGACAAAGAACTCAAATTTCAGCCTGATCCTGTATTTGTCAAAGGACGTAGGCTCTATGGGTCACCTCAGATGATGCAATTGAGTCTTGATGGAAAGAGATTGTATGTGACAACATCGGTTTTTAAGATATGGGACAAACAATTCTATCCTGACCACGTAAAGTACGATTTTAAAGATATTCAATCTATTATTCCACAGTGTAATATGTCTTTTGTGATTGTAGACATGGCTCGACGATGGTTAAACTCGATGTTGACACGGAAAAAGGTGGCATGAAGCTAGATTCAAATTTTCTCGTTGACTTTGGTGCAGAAAAGGATGATATTTTGTTAGCTCACGAAATGAGGTAGTCTTATAAATATTATTTAATAATAAACTGGACGTATTTTAATAAATTTTTTCTTTCACAGATATCCTGGCGGTGATTGTACTTCCGACATTTGGCTTCCGGGTGTTTAAATCAAGTGCCAAATAGCTTTAATAATAATTTCTATTGTATAAGCCACAAAAACAAAATATACTATTCATAAGTCATAAGTTCTAGATGCACTCATTATATTCTCCCTCAATAACTCAGCTTTCATAAAAGGTCATAAAATAGAAAAGCTGTAAATTTTATACACGTTGCAACAATCACCGGAAGTATGAGTGAAAGTGCACGAGTAAAGAAATTACAATGCCACAGAGTAATTTCAACTACATAATCACATTGTCAAATAATTAAATGAACATTTATGAGTATTCTTTACAAAAATCTTCACTCAATTATACCTAAATAATACAATAAATACACATTTAAATATTTTACGTAAAAAAAAAACTCATCTAAATTTTGCGCGCGTCATTTGAATAGTACAGTGGCGCCTCGTTGCGTCATAAATATGAAACTGAAATCCAAACATGGAGGGGCGACACGGCGACGACGCTTTGCGTGCGCTCTCAATCTCGCGTTTTCGTCACAGCAGCAGTCACAGCCGTGGATATCGTGTGTGTTGCGTATTATTCTGATCAAAAGTTGATGTTTGTCGTGCACAATACAATTATAAAATGAATAATGTGTTGTGCCTTAGTTTATTTGGATACCCATCAAGTTTGTTCAAATATTGCGGTGATGAACAGTGCTCGATATATTGGCCGACAATCATAAATTGAATTGAAGCCCCGGTATTACGGTTCGTTAGGCTCCAGTGGCCAATCTTTTGCAGCCTGTGTATGTGTTTGTTGAGCCCGTTGATTAGATATGGTTCGTTGAGAAGAGAGGCAAGTGAATTGAGCCATTTCTGCATCATCTCTACAAAAGTCAGTCACCTACATATATACGTTGAAGATTAAAATATATTCAAGATCAGCCAACTATATTGTCATCTGAAACAAAAAAAAAAAAAAAAACAATCACTGCTATATTTGGATTGGATGATAGCTCCACACACAAACGCCTCAATAAGAGTCAGGTAAGTGCTCATCTAAACACATAAACAATTACCACAAATACTAGATAATATTCAAGTTTATTACTTCACCCTCTCGTATTAATGATAAGTTGAATTATTATATAATACTCTGAGCAATGTTTTTCAGCACGAGTAGGTCTGCATTTTTTACTCAGTTTTTTTTTTTGTTTTCAAACAAGTCTGGCTCGCGCGCATCATCAGCCCGTGGCGTTCCAGATTGTTTTTGATGCATCATTAAGAGTTTTTTTTTTCTTTCAAGTATTCCATCATAAACATGGTGCTCTCTGTCGAATCTCGACGGTCAGCATCATACAATGTACGAGAAAATATTCCTCACGGTGTGGGGCGACTGACAGCAACAGCAGAGAATGGCAGTCTAGGTTTTTTCTACCTGCCAATGAAGAAAGGTCTATATATTTACGTGTGTTCAAGATACATATCCAGCAACATTATGTGCCATCGTTGGTGGTGTGTGCATTCCACCTCCTCCATCCACAATACCTGTGGGTTTTTTTTTCTACCGCGAGTTGAGGAAAAACTAGGTAGAGATTCTTCTTCTTTTATTATTACTGCTTAGCTGCCACGACAATAGCGACGCCGGTGGGTTTTGTTATCGTATTTTCATCATCGTCATTGGATAAACAATGTATCACATACATTCCAATCATATTTACTCAGCTATCGATCAAATCCAACTACAGGTATTCCGTCGACATGTGTGTTGAATTGGCTTTGAGAATGTTGAGAATTGAAATTCAAACGGGAAGATTGAGGAACGCTGTTATTAATCAATCCAATAGCTCAGCTAATATGTCAGGACAATGCATTACATCTATATAGCAACGTTCATTGACCGGTTTTTATTGCTTCAATAAGAGCGCTTGTAATATTTGAGTTAGTTAAACTAAAGAGGATTTACTCGCGGTCGCAGTATTTCTTCATAGTGTATGCAGTTGGTTATATTTCTCAAATGTGCGACGTGAAGAAAGAGGATACATATGTGCTTGAGGCGGTGTGTTAGAGGGTAAAAATAGATTGCTATTTAGTTTGGTTAATGGAGAATGATGTGACTGACGAAGGGGCATAAAAAGTCCCCGCTCTCTATAAGTATATGTATCACTATGTTATGTGTGTTCCTAAGATGTTTTGCTCTTGAGACTCTACGCGTGAAAGGATGATCCTCATTTCTTCTGTGCACTTGGCTTAGAAAATTATTCAAGCGCAAAAATTCACGCATGCGCTGGTATATCAGTCGATAGAGCATTAAGGGTAAGGGCTTCTCCGGTTTCGGCGATAATCTTTGCTGAAAAAAGCGCACAGGGAAAAAAACGATATTGAGAACTCATTGTATACGAGTTATATAGCTCGTTGAAGCGTTTCCTCAACTGTTTTCCCTCATATAGAGGCACATATCACACACTACTGATGCCGTTATGTTAGTCTTTCCTTGTTTTTCTTTGATGAAGGTCTGTTACTCTTTTTTCATCCACGTCTGGCACGACTTCCATATACCAGTGTATATACGTAGTATGACTGCGATAATACATTACAGAAGAGAAACGAAATAACGGGACGAGAATAGAATACGTAGATTTCGTTGTAAAAATAATAGTCATGGATATAAACGAGCACATGTGTGATGTTTATATGCATCGCAGGATAATATCGTACGCAGATTTACTTACACTGCACAGGACTCGTCGTTGTCATGCCCCCCGCCAGATTTGTTTGCAATGTAGTATCATCAGAGTCGAGTGAAAAGAAAGGCTTGACAACGATTCCCTCTGTTAATATATAATTGACTCATCCTCTCATCTCAATGGCGTCAATATAAAACGCAGAGAGAACCTACTTTCCGATACATATGTGTGTTTGTATGTTGATGAATGCCTGCGATAATTCGTATCGAGAGATTCTCCTCGTTGTCCTCCTTATTCTTTCAAGTATAGGCCTGTGTTTATAATCATATCTTGAGCGTGAAGAGTCCGTGTGTATGGCAACAAATGATGAAAATATTTTAAATGCATTGAAAATAATAATAAAATCTGTCTGTAGGTCACAGTGCTATGATGATGACCTACCCAATACGGTGGCAGAGCAGTATTGAACGGCTTTATAATTATTTTTATTCTCTACTTCCCCTCGTTGGCGTCGTCGTCATTTTTATTTCAATTTACTCGTGTGTGACCTAAAAAATAAAATTAAAAAACAACGCACACACTTGATGATAAATAATTTTACTTGACAGGTAATTTACTAAATTTACCTGTGTGAAGACTATTATATTTAATTAATTGGTCGTGAATTTGTCGGTTAAATTGCTGATGCTATTATAAGTAATGTACTGTAGGATAGATGATTAAAATTATTATTAAATGGGAATGTATTCTAGATTTTTAGTTGAGTCGGCAATTTTGGAGGAGCAAACTCGAGGAGTTTAGATGAGTGACTTGGCAAGCGAAGCAAGCTAGACGAGAGGAATGGGTGCTGGGATGGGTAGAACAGGAACGAGTGGCGGTGGCCTCCTCGAGGCATTACCCACCGGCACACCGCTTCATGTTGCCATGCTGGGCCTGGATAGTGCTGGAAAAACTACAGCACTGTATCGACTAAAGTTTGATCAGTATCTCAATACTGTTCCCACCATTGGCTTCAATTGCGAACGAATTCGGGGTGGAATTGGCAAAGCAAAGGGTAATACAGCTATTTTAAATCAATATTCATTTATTATGAATGAAAAAAAAAAAAAAAACAAGCTGCTACTAAAATATTTGGCGACAGGTGTAAACTTTCTCGTCTGGGATGTTGGCGGACAGGAGAAGCTTCGACCTCTTTGGAAATCTTATACAAGATGCACAGACGGTATTATATTCGTAGTGGATTCTTGTGACACTGAGAGACTCGAAGAAGCAAAAATGGAGCTAACTAGGACAGCTAGAAGTCCAGATAATGCTGGAGTGCCTATACTCATTTTGGCAAACAAACAAGACTTACCAGGCAAGTAAAATTATTATTCAATATTGTCTAATCTATTTTTAAACGTCAAAAAATATGTAAATAGAGTAGAAAACTTTTGTATGAGAAAATTCTAACTTGAGAAAAACTGAATATTAAATGAATTCACATTTTAATTTCATTATAAAAGAAATTTTTATTTAAAAAATGGACTTTTTTTGTTAATATAGGAGCAAAAGAAGTGGGTGAATTGGAGAAGCATCTTGGTGTACTCGAATTGAGTGGATCACCGGGCAGTTCGTGTATAAAAGTGCAGCCTGCTTGTGCAATAACTGGTGAGGGTCTTCACGAGGGGCTCGATACATTGTACCAATTGATTCAAAAGCGACGTAAACTTGCTAAATTAAATCGTAAAAGGGCGAGGTAGGCCCGCGCCTCGGAGGACTGTACCTGTGTATTCTGATACTGTCCTCACCAATTGACCAATAATTGTCCTCGTGATACTTGTGAAACCGTGGCAACTAAATTTCTTCGCGTGAGTCACTGTGGTACAACGGTAATATGGATTTTTGTGATGAATAATCGATAATTTTAGAGGCCAAATTTGGCCTCATGACAAATGACAACTTGCTCGACCATCTTGTTCAACATGTTTTTTGATAGACATAATCAAGTTCAGTCACGTTCGTTGCTTCATTCAGCGTGTGACAGTAACAAAGAACGAAAGAAAAAAATTTAATAATGCTCAAGGAACCACACAACGTTGAGAATATTATGTGTTGCAACGATTATTGAACCGCAAACCGACCTCAATGAATTTAACGTCAACGTTGATAGTCAACGGCGTTGTTTTTTCAAACCAATGTAATCTTAGTGTATACAAATGCGTGTATAGAGAACGAGAGAAAAGTGTGTGAGCAAGTAAACCAGAGTTTAGCTCTCTCGACTGATGCTATATTTGTCTATATACACAGAGTTTAAAAAAAAATGCCTGAAATATAATAAATATTTGTTTTGAATTGCCTCAATATGATAATGTTGCTTGTGATGGATGTTTATTGAATTTGCAATATATAAATTTTCTTTCGTTTTTTTTTTTCTTGAGGTTATTCAATGGAAATTTATTATATTTTGATTATTTTTTTCTTCAACTCTTTGTGTACTTGTGCCTCTCCTCCATACTTTTTACCTTTTTGGAACTCTGCGATGTCGCGAATCACCAGTGTCTTGCAATTCTCCTAGTTATATATGTATACGTTTATTTGCGTTGGTGCTCGATATGAAAAGTCTGTTTTTCTTTTTTTATTTCATATATTATTGTTGTTAGAAATTCTTGGCAATGAGTTGGCCATCATTATTAAGCTCAAATGGAGGAATTTCATGTGTGAAATTGATGATATTCTGCATACATATCGTTTAATCTTGTGTTTATAAAGGTGTGTATGTAATTCGGAGCGAAAATCCAATAGTGTTGTTTTTCTCCTTTATTTGTTATATACATGAACTCAGAGTTCAATTGAATGACTTCCAGTTATTTTTTTTTCTTTTTCTTTTGCTACATATATATTATAAAAACGTCATTCTCACAAACTTATATGAGCAATGATACTAGTCGATTTAACACGAGTTTTCTTGAGTTTACGCTATAAATATGCAAGTGCGTGCAGATAATAAAGTGTAAATAATATTATGGTCTTGTATCAACACGACTGTTAGAGTTAATAATGAATTTTTGTTTTTTCAATTATCTGGATAAATGAAGGAAATAGTAGGCCATTAACGGTGATTAAAGTGGATTTTTTTTCACAGCGTTATTGAGCAAATTCGGTGCTTGTATCGTATATGGCCGTTTTATTATTTTCTGTTCTCATTTGTCTTAGCACTCAAGTCTTAGATGTCTAAGGATACATTGCGAAAATTGTTTTTATATCAAACAAACAAAAAAAAATGTAATATGAAGTAATTTGTACTGTATACTTGTAAACTTGCCCTTGTTGTGTTTATATTAGTCTCGATATTTTATCTCGAGTTTAAAAAATTCGATTTATTTATCAAGTCCGTTATATCATTTGTCTGTGCGTATATTTATATCTGCCGCGTGTGAAATTAGACCCAAGTGATTCATTCGTATAAGCAAATCAATACTATTAGTGATTGTGTAATTTCGTATACCTTATTACATACTGATGGCGGTTTATCAAACAGCCATCATCCAATTAGAAAGATAAATTGTTTATATGCATTGAAAAATATGGTTAATCTCTCTAAATTCATACGTGTAGCCGATGAAAATTTCCAATTGTTCATTTGTTTTATTTTTTTTTTCATTGTAATAAATCAATTGATATCAATGTCAAATTTATATTACGATTATTTACGACTGAATTCTTCAATAAGGTCAATTATTAACTAGTTTTACTAATAAATCTTGATGAAAGCCTAAGAAAAAAAAAAACATATAAAATCAGTAAAAATTTTTATGATGACGAAAAGCCATGTTGATGAAAAAATAATCGTTAAAATTTTATTATAAAGTTTTTTTTGTACTTGATTTCATCTTGCCAAAAGGGTGTATCAATTTTTTTGTTATTATTTACAATAGATGTTGTCAAAGCTCGAAAAAAAACTAATAAAAAAAAAATAAAAAACATCAATATAGGTATCTATTATTTAAGTGATAAATTTTCGTTAATATTAAAATTTTTATTTTACACTTTCTTAAATTTATAGGCAATTTTCTCTCGGTAAAATAATTCAAGTTTTTTTTTTTTTTTTTCATTACGCCCTTTTGGCACTTGTGGCTTGAATTTGTTGGCTGTAATGTGCTGCAATTTTATGATAGATCACTATCAATTATTCGTCAAAAGTAATTTAATAGCGGCAGGAAAATTTACACCACTCTGCATGCAACGAGTGTGTGTATTCAGTGATACAAAGCCCACACGCTACTGCGAGCAAAAGCATTTCCTACTCCTTAACACCCACGTTATTATATCGCACTTGGAGTTTGAATTGACGTATCAAACGACAAGGAACTTTATTTGTAAATACGTGGGTGGTGTCTGTCACCACCGGAAATTTGAGTTGCATCAGTTAAGAAGACTGAATAAAATTAGTTTGTGTACGCTTGCACGGAAATTAAGACACGTCGTCGCGACAATCTGCCTCATTATCTAATGATGAAACTTGCGAGTGTGCTTTGCCGTCGCTTTGTCTCCTCAGTTCATCAATTATTGAATTGATGCGAATGTCAATGTCCTTTGAATCACAATCCTCGGTAAAGAATTTTCGTAGTTGTGTAGAAATAAATTTCTCTTTTTCATGTTTCGAAGTTTCCGGCATAATTCTTGACGATGTTAATTTAATTTTTGTTATTGCTACAACTGATTTTCTCTTTAAACTTGTGTCTATTGGCTTCATATTACGTTCGAGCACTGCTACCAGTCGATTCATCCGGTCAAACTGCAAATAAACAAGTTAGAAACAGTTATTTTACAATTGACAACGATTTTATTGACATTCTCAAGAGTTTAAGTGAGTGCACGACCTTCTTTGCTGCATCCTCAGCCTCTCGAATTGTTCTCATTTCCTGTGCAAAACCCAGTTTTTCACAATTTTTAACAATATCCAGCGGTAAATTGTCCAGACTCATGTTTAGACTCTCATAGGTCTTTTCTATTGCTCGCATCATTGAATAGTCATCTAAACTAGCGTCATTTGGGCCTACGCAAGTCTCGTATGCATCTTCGATAAATACACGCAAGTGCAGCACGGGTTCGGAGCACACGAGTTCGCGGAATACCTCTTGAATCAGATAATCTGCATAGGATTCAAGTTTCACAGCTCGCTCTTCACTCGACAATATCAATGCCTGCATTGAAAGCACTTTTTTATCACATGATATACATGATGATTATCAAAAAAAAAAA
>MVJL01002936.1:0-160309 GCA_002156465.1 Macrocentrus cingulum | reverse complement strand
TTTAAATAATAAAATAAAAAATATTTTGTTTTTTACCAAAAAAAAAAAAAAAAATGTGTTTAAAGAAATTTTTTTAGATATTTTCTTATTCAGAAAATGAAAAACAAAATCTTTAACATTTTGAAAATCCTTTTTCATTCGGATTTTGAATAAAAATTTTTTGATTTTTTGATTTAGAAAATAAAAATGTAGAAAATTTAATTGAAAAATTTTGTGTTTTAGTTTTTTTTTTTTAGTAGAAATAATTTTTTTTGTTTTTATTTTTTTAAGCCCTCAATTTGAAATAGGCGTTCACTTATTCCCTTATTTCATTCTCAGCACCCCATCTGCCGATGCTCCTTTGCATATTAACAATATCGTTTGAGAGCGCCGTGGTTTTTTGGATAAAAATTATGAAGACCTCACGAGCAACTCATCCCCTAAATTTTTTTATATCGCATCTTACTTTTCCGTTCGCAGCCCCCTGCTCCAGCGGCTTTTTCTTCCGCCCAAACGGCCCTGACTCTTTTTTACGATACTGCCAATTACACGCCCGTTTGAATTCACTATTCCCGGGCCGCAGGAATACTGGCGATGTAAATTTTTATCTCGTACCCACGCCCGAGTATCACGTTCGTTTCATCTCTTTCGCTTGGTGTACGCCGCACCCTCTCGTCGCCACTTTTAACATTATACTTTCCGCCATTTCTACCGCGCGCACATTCATCGCCAATAATTTAGTTCTAATTTATTATTTTCCTCCATGCTACATATTAAATTTTATTCCGACATTTAATAAATGGAAAAATTTTTCAAAGGAAAAATTCACCTTGTTGTATACCTGTCAATATTACCCACTTTTTTTAGAAAAAAATATTTTTAATATCCAACGATTATCTAAAGCTTTCGAAATCCTAAATTTGATTTTTATTTTCAGTAGAAAATTTAAAATTACACTCGAAAAAAAATTTTACTCTACATATCCACATTTGAATTGCGCACCAGACCGCGGACATGCGCAATTTAAACGGAGATAAGAAGTCTATTCTTCAAATGTAAACATTTTTCGGTTGAGAAATTAATTAATTTCAATTATTTTTTATTTAAAAAAATATCTGCAGCGTTTTTTACAATTAATTCAATAAATTTTACATCTAAAAAACTATAATTTCATTGAGAAAGTAAAAAAATACATTTTTAAACTGTATTTTCGTATAAATTAATTAATTTCCTCTAATGTAAGATAACGATAATCGTTTTATTTACTGGTTAAACGGTCAGGAAAAATATTTACAAATGATTTTTATGAAGCTGTTAATTGCTTGTATAAATGAGAAATGTGATAAATCATTTTTTTTTGTTTGAATTTTTAAATTTTGAAAAAGTTTGGCGGATTGCAAATAGCGTCCTTATATTTTCATTTAAACCACGTTATTTACCTTTTCCGTATGACTGCAAGTACTCTCGGGTATAAAGCAGTTATGGCGCCGCAGATATAAGCACACAAGCTAGTTCATTAGAGACATTTGAGCTTTCGACGGAAAGGAGGAGTAACTAAAAGAGGGTTGAGGAGAGAGAGAGAGAGCGAAATCTGCGTTGACAGGAGAGCGGGGGCAGGTTATGCTTGTGACCGCGCGGGGAGTAGGACGAGGACATGCTCCAGAGACAGACAAAATCAACATCAAGTAACGAGAACTCTGCGATATTAATCCACTCGACGAGTTTTCAAACTTTCGACAAAGCCAAACTGCTATACCGACGTGTCATCAGCGCTGTATGCAGCTCTTTCAGATTATTGTTACGCTTGTCGGTGTGTTTATGACGAGGTCATGATCGATATATTTATTTCAAATGGAAAATTCAATGTCATAAATTTTTTTAACACCCACGAAAGGGTCGTTAAAATTTTTCATCAAGCTGCGCCGAGTGTTAAGAGCTCATATTTTCAACCAATTTTATCCATTTAAATTCGTGGTCGAACATATTGGCCCGGCTTTTATGGACGTACATCAAATGCAGTCATATGAAATACTCCGTATCCATTACATATATATTATTCGCTCTCAAATGCCCTCAAATAATAATTTTTAAATTCTTAATAAATTTATTTTACACTCCAATTATAATCGCACCATAACAAAAAAAAAAATTTTTTTTTTTTTTTAGAATAGCTATAAATAATAAAATTAAAATAGGAATTAATCTTCAAATCAATTCAAATAATTGATTATCTAAAATAAAAAAAATTTTATTAATTTATTTATTGTGAATTATCCCACAGAGTTTCGCCTCCAAAACTTCTAGCAAAGATTTTCACTGGATTTAGCACAAATCTCAGGCCTATTTCAGCAAGTTCGCCGTCCTCGGATAATATTTGAAAATTTCTGAACCAAATTCGATTGTCCAATACACTGAAAGTGTAGATATGATGAAAAAATGATTGGCTCTTCGGGTGTTGATTGGGAACGCCAAAGATTTGTGTCAACAACTCGCTCAAAAGAGCATAGTGAGTAAAATGTAATGTGTGTAAAATTCTCGTCGAAAGACAGCAATGGACGTGAACCTTTCAAACAATTTCCTGTCAATTTCATCTCGCCCATGGTATAAATATTTTCAACGAGAAACTTGGCTGAGGGACCGTCTGGTACGTTGGCCATCCACATGTGGAGATCTCGCTTTCGTCTACCCTCGAAAAAAATAGCTTTATTGCAATTTTTCGACTTGCAAATCTCATTGACCACTTGCAGATTTTTCTACCGCTCCATTTTGGCCACAGGTCGATGGTGAGGTATCAGTGTCATGAGGTTCTCCACGAGGTGACGGTCTCATTGATTTATTCCTCGCGATTTATTTAAAATGAATCTATGCCAAATGATAAACATAAAAAAAATTATTAAAACTATTGTTAAAATTGATCCTAATGATGACATTGATTTTCAACTTAAATAATAATTTTAATCAACTTAAATAATAATTCTCCATCAAATCATTACGAAAATTCAAACAATCCAACTAAACGATATATATATTGTGAGACTAGATAATGAAAAAATATATATATTGCGTCAGTTATTTTGGGAAAGAATTTCTACCACTTTGTTTTTCCGGTTCGATTAACGTCATTGCAACTCAATTGACGTCATTACCACTTGATAAAAGCCGATGTTTCGGTCATCAGGGCAGCAGTTCATGTGCCACACTCGATGTGCGTATGATCGTGCCTTTGTCGTGTAAGTGAGACTAAGCGTTGAAAAATTTGTAATAGTGCCTCGAGCGTTCAACTTTCTCAGCTGGTGTTGCTACACGCTATTAGTAAGTGTTTAATAATTATTATTTATTTTATTTGGATACCTTGTAGGTGGAAAAATCTACGACCGGACACATCATATCCGCCGGGGTCGCATCGGAAATGTATGCAAGCGCGATCGCGGTGAGCCATCCGAAGAGACACCGAGAAACGGCCAGGGCGTCCGAAGACCTCAGGCTCAGCCGGACGAGGACGACCCTGACTATATAAAAGTCATTTGAGAGTCCGAACTTCAGGTGAGGATGCTCAACCAGAAGCTCACCGCGGAGGAAGAGGTGACAACGGCCCAGGAGGAGCGACTTGCAGAGATGACGGAGGTCATTGCGGCACAGAGGCAAGAGATAATCGAGCTCCGCGCCGAAAATCAGCGACTGCGAGATGCCCACGAAAACGTCACATTACGGGACGACAGCATTATTCGTCGATCTACCGGGGACAGATAACATTACTCAAGTCACCCTGCGGGAGCACACAGATGCGCAAAGAAAAAAACTCATGGACCAGAACAAATTTATAAACGAAGAGCTGTGCAATTTTACAACAAGCTTACTTGTACCGGGGTGGAAATGCCCAACCGCATTTTGGACATTCATCAACCGAAGGACGACAGTCACAGCGATCATCGGCTGTGTGAAAAGCAAAAGAGATGGCGATGTCCGCGGTTTGATGAACTTCCTGAAAAAACTGCGACCGGACATTTCGTATCAGCCAGGGTCGCATCGACAATGTTGAGCAAACGCGATCGCAGTGGACCATCCAGAGAAACACCGAAAGACGGTAAGGGTGCCCGAACACCTCAGGATCAGCGGGACGAGGACGACCCTGACTATATAAAAGTCATTCGAGAGTGCGAACTTCAGGTGAGGATGCTCAACCAGAAGCTCACCGCGGAGGAAGAGGTGACAACGGCCCAGGAGGAGCGACTTCCAGAGATGACGGAGGTCATTGCTCAACCAGAAGCTCACCGCGGAGGAAGAGGTGACAACGGCCCAGGAGGAGCGACTTCCAGAGATGACGGAGGTCATTGCGGCACAGAGGCAAGAGATAATCGAGCTCCTCGCCGAAAATCAGCGACTGCGAGATGCGAACGAAAACGTCACATTACGGGACGACAGCATTATTCGTCGATCTACCGGGGACAGATAACATTACTTTCCTCGCCGAAAATCAGCGACTGCGAGATGCGAACGAAAACGTCACATTACGGGACGACAGCATTATTCGTCGATCTACCGGGGACAGATAACATTACTGAAGTCATCCTGCGCGAGCACACAGAGGCGCAAAAAAAAAAAACTGATGAAGCAGAACAAATTCATCAACGAAGAGCTGTGCAATTTCACTACATAAAAAAAAAAAACTGATGAAGCAGAACAAATTCATCAACGAAGAGCTGTGCAATTTCACTACAGGGTAACTTGTACCGGGGTGGAAATGCCCGACCGTATTTTGGATATTCATCAACCGCAGAAAGACAGTCACAGCGATCATCGGCTTGCAATTTCACTACAGGGTAACTTGTACCGGGGTGGAAATGCCCGACCGTATTTTGGATATTCATCAACCGCAGAAAGACAGTCACAGCGATCATCGGCTGTGTGAAGAGCAAAAAAGATGGCGATGTCCGCGGTTTGGTGAATTTCCTGAGAAAACTGCGACCGGACATTTCGTATCAGCCAGGGTCGCATCGACAATGTTTGAAGAGCAAAAAAGATGGCGATGTCCGCGGTTTGGTGAATTTCCTGAGAAAACTGCGACCGGACATTTCGTATCAGCCAGGGTCGCATCGACAATGTTTGAGCAAACGCGATCGCAGTGGACCATCCAGAGAAACACCGAAAGACGGTAAGGGTGCCCGAACACCTCAGGATCAGCGGGACGAGGACGACCCTGTGAAGAGCAAAAAAGATGGCGATGTCCGCGGTTTGGTGAATTTCCTGAGAAAACTGCGACCGGACATTTCGTATCAGCCAGGGTCGCATCGACAATGTTGAGCAAACGCGATCGCAGTGGACCATCCAGAGAAACACCGAAAGACGGTAAGGGCGTCCGAACACCTCAGGATCAGCGGGACGAGGACGACCCTGACTATATAAAAGTCATTCGAGAGTCCGAACTTCAGGTGAGGATGCTCAACCAGAAGCTCACCGCGGAGGAAGAGGTGACAACGGCCCAGGAGGAGCGACTTCCAGAGATGACGGAGGTCATTGCGGCACAGAGGCAAGAGATAATCTCGAACTTCAGGTGAGGATGCTCAACCAGAAGCTCACCGCGGAGGAAGAGGTGACAACGGCCCAGGAGGAGCGACTTCCAGAGATGACGGAGGTCATTGCGGCACACAGGCAAGAGATAATCTAGCTCCGCGCCGAAAATCAGCGACTGCGAGATGCCCACGAGGAGGATCAGGAGGCGATGGACCCCCCGGTGGCAGAACACCGTGACGCAGTGCACAATCCGGCGGCGAGTCGAAAATCAGCGACTGCGAGATGCCCACGAGGAGGATCAGGAGGCGATGGACCCCCCGGTGGCAGAACACCGTGACGCAGTGCACAATCCGGCGGCGAGGGCAGTCCAGGCAATGGGAGAAAGGCTTGGGATACCAGACTTGGTCAACACATCGGGAATAAAGTGGGAAGTTTCCGATGTGGAGGCTTACCTGAATCTGGACTGGCCTCGCTGGGTCATCCGAGTCAACACCAGCCACCGGTATCAATGCGCATGCGGCGATAAGTATTTACGGCAACGCAAAGAAATAATTGAACACGCATATACAAAGCACGGTGATGACGGATCCGGACGGTGCAAGTATTCGTGTAAGGCTTGCCACCGCCTCTACAGTTCACGAAAAGGGGTCATCGAACACTGGAAAAAAAAAGCATTAACCAAAGCGTTAAAAGCGGGCTGATAGAAAAAATATTATATGAAATGGGTAACTTGTACCGGGGTGAAAATGCCCGACCGTATTTTGGATATTCATCAACCGCAGAAAGACAGTCACAGCGATCATCGGCTTTCTTAAAAAAAAGCATTAACCAAAGCGTTAAAAGCGGGCTGATAGAAAAAATATTAGATGAAATGGGTAACTTGTACCGGGGTGAAAATGCCCGACCGTATTTTGGATATTCATCAACCGCAGAAAGACAGTCACAGCGATCATCGGCTTTCTGAAGACCAAGAAAGATGGCGATGTCCGCGGTTTTTATGAAATGGGTAACTTGTACCGGAGTGAAAATGCCCGACCGTATTTTGGATATTCATCAACCGCAGAAAGACAGTCACAGCGATCATCGGCTTTCTGAAGACCAAGAAAGATGGCGATGTCCGCGGTTTGGTGAATTTCCTGAGAAAACTGCGACCGGACATTTCTTATCAGCCAGGGTCGCATCGACAATGTTCGAGCGATCGCGGTGGGCCATCCAAAGAAACACCGAAAGACGGTCAGGGCGTCCGAACACCTCAGGATCAGCGGGACGAGGACGATCCTGACTATATAAAAGTCATTCGCGGTGGGCCATCCAAAGAAACACCGAAAGACGGTCAGGGCGTCCGAACACCTCAGGATCAGCGGGACGAGGACGATCCTGACTATATAAAAGTCATTCGAGAGTCCGAACTTCAGGTGATGATGCTCAACCAGAAGCTCACCGCGGAGGAAGAGGTGGCAACGGCCCAGGAGGAGCGACTTGCAGAGATGACGGAGGTCATTGCGGCACAGAGGCAAGAGATAATCTAGCTCCGCGCCGAAAATCAGCGACTGCGAGATGCCCACGAGGATCAGAGATGACGGAGGTCATTGCGGCACAGAGGCAAGAGATAATCTAGCTCCGCGCCGAAAATCAGCGACTGCGAGATGCCCACGAGGAGGATCAGGAGGCGATGGACCCCCCGGTGGCGGAACACCGTGATGCAGTGCACAATCCGGCGGCGAGGGCAGTCCAGGCAATGGGAGAAAGGCTTGGGATACCAGACTTGGTCAACACATCGGGAATAAAGTGGGAAGTTTCCGATGTGGAGGCTTACCTGAATCTGGACTGGCCTCGCTGGGTCATCCGAGTCAACACCAGCCACCGGTATCAATGCGCATGCGGCGATAAGTATTTACGGCAACGCAAAGAAATAATTGAACACGCATATACAAAGCACGGTGATGACGGATCCGGACGGTGCAAGTATTCGTGTAAGGCTTGCCACCGCCTCTACAGTTCACGAAAAGGGGTCATCGAACACTGGAAAAAAAAAGCATTAACCAAAGCGTTAAAAGCGGGCTGATAGAAAAAATATTAGATGAAAAGGGTAACTTGTACCGGGGTGAAAATGCCCGACCGTATTTTGGATATTCATCAACCGCAGAAAGACAGTCACAGCGATCATCGGCTTTCTGAAGACCAAGAAAGATGGCGATGTCCGCGGTTTGGTGAATTTCCTGAGAAAACTGCGACCGGACATTTCTTATCAGCCAGGGTCGCATCGACAATGTTCGAGCGATCGCGGTGGGCCATCCAAAGAAACACCGAAAGACGGTCAGGGCGTCCGAACACCTCAGGATCAGCGGGACGAGGACGATCCTGACTATATAAAAGTCATTCGAGAGTCCGAACTTCAGGTGAGGATGCTCAACCAGAAGCTCACCGCGGAGGAAGAGGTGGCAACGGCCCAGGAGGAGCGACTTGCAGAGATGACGGAGGTCATTGCGGCACAGAGGCAAGAGATAATCTAGCTCCGCGCCGAAAATCAGCGACTGCGAGATGCCCACGAGGAGGATCAGGAGGCGATGGACCCCCCGGTGGCGGAACACCGTGACGCAGTGCACAATCCGGCGGCGAGGGCAGTCCAGGCAATGGGAGAAAGGCTTGGGATACCAGACTTGGTCAACACATCGGGAATAAAGTGGGAAGTTTCCGATGTGGAGGCTTACCTGAATCTGGACTGGCCTCGCTGGGTCATCCGAGTCAACACCAGCCACCGGTATCAATGCGCATGCGGCGATAAGTATTTACGGCAACGCAAAGAAATAATTGAACACGCATATACAAAGCACGGTGATGACGGATCCGGACGGTGCAAGTATTCGTGTAAGGCTTGCCACCGCCTCTACAGTTCACGAAAAGGGGCCATCGAGCACTGGACAAAGAGCATTAACTAAAGCGTTAAAAGCGGGCTGATAGAAAAAATATTATATGCAATTAAAATCATTATTGAACAAATAGGATCCATGTTATGGTACTATGTTTTCATAATCCGCGTAAGTATTTTAATCAAATGAATGATACTGAAGTATCTGGTAGTATCTACGAGTTTTTTGTAATATCTACAGAATTTTTTTTGTAACTGACAAAAATTTTTTCCCGCGGTGAAATTAGAAAAACGCTGGAATTAATGGTTTCCAGGCCTGCTCAATCGGTTTTCGAAGCTGTAGACTATTAGAACCGACAAATTTAGATGTATTTTTCCACGCTGAATCCGAGCAATTGACCTGCTCAATCCGTTAACTAATTTTTGCCGCCATGATATTGAAAAATCACCAAAATTCGCGGTTTTTAAGCCGGCGTAATCGGTTGTCGAGGCCTCAGACTATTAGGGCCGAAAAATCTTGATGTATTTTTTCATGCCGAATACAAATAACCCACCGGCTTAATCCGTCGACTGATTTTTCGCGCGTCGATATTGAATAATCACCAGAATTCTTCTCTCTCACCGCACGGCACCATGAACAGACCTGAACAAAATCATGAAACTACGGGCGACAGCACCGCTACGATATCCAACTCATCCAACTGCTCTATCCGACGATCAATTTTTTCCGCGGTATTATTTAAAAATCACTAAAATTCTTGTGCGTTTTGCATTTTTTTATTCTCTTGATGTTGTGAGGATCGCATTAGTTTTGCTCACGGTACAAGCGGGCATGGGAATCATGAAATGAATATTCAGAAGTTATTAGTCTGTAGTGAAATGTGACGGGACTCACCCTACTCTGGCTCGCACTTTCTTCTGCACCCTCACACTACTCTCTAGCTATTGCTCGACGTCACTCTATAGACTTCGAAATACGTCTCGAAGGGAAACTTGTAACACAGCGCAATGGGGAAACGCGATCAAATAAATGCACGCGAATAATGTAACATTAAAGTGAAAGAGGAAAAATATCCAGTCGCTTTCTACAAGAATGATTCTGTAAAATTATTATTAATATATTTATTTCACAACCTGAGGGGAAAAAAATTATAAAATGATTATTTTCACAGAAAATTGGCGAAATTGGTATTGAAACTTGACGGGAATCTCATCGAGATTGTGATCAGACACTCGGAACTCGTGCGATATTCAAATGGCATCAATTCTTCGAAAATTGGCTCCTGTATCTCGAATATCAAGCAAGCAAAGAGGAAATATAGCCTGCACCGATCTTATATACTTGTCTTTGCTGTCGACAGAACGAAGAGGCAAACGTATTGGCAGATAGGTCTGTGGCATCGTTTTACAACCTCTTATTTTTATAAGTTACGACACTCATTCACTAAGGGTGACATTCGCCTACAAATCCAATCTCTCACCACGGTTTTTCTGTGTTTTATATTTTTTTTATTCGCACGAAAATTAGTCAATGCCACGAATATTTAATAACCTAGTCAAATAAAAGATTCAATTTGTCTCAAAACAGACATTAAGGAAAAAAAGGGATTGTGTATAGACAGCAAAAATGAAATCAATTATTCATTTGGCAGTGGAGAAAAAAAAAA
The DNA here is from genome assembly GCA_002156465.1 of Macrocentrus cingulum. Taxonomy (NCBI): domain Eukaryota; kingdom Metazoa; phylum Arthropoda; class Insecta; order Hymenoptera; family Braconidae; genus Macrocentrus; species Macrocentrus cingulum. The sequence continues at coordinate 150,283 of MVJL01002936.1, read as the reverse complement.
ACATTCTAATTATCCGTGGCAAACACCAGTGAATGGCACACGAAGTATAGACATAAAATATTCTGCAGCACCTATCTGTGGAAAAAAAATTTCCTGCGCGCCACCCCCTGGCTCATCTTATCAACCATTCTGTCACCGTGAATAACCATTTGTATTTCCAATTAGCTTTGCTAATAAGACGAGGGGCCATTGCTATAGTTAACAAAAAATAAAAGATGACGAAACGAAAGAAATGTATAACCTCATCCAGCCACTGGGGAAATAAAGAAAAGCACCGCTCAGTATGACAATACTCTGACTGGGCCGGTGGGGTTATATACCGGCTGGACTACAATTAAAAAATCCTCGTTTGCCCTCGCTTATAATTCTCCCACTCCAACCCTTACCACCCTAACATTTTGACCCTTTTTGACGATCCCTAGCCCCTTAATGTTGTATTAATGACGCAGTCGAGAATTGTTACACTCCTGAAAATTTTTTTTTCCAACCTCGCATTCATTCGTTTTCCTAATTTATATTTATCTGTGTCCTTCTGCATGATTTCGATTTTTTTTACAACCCCTAGAAAAATTTTTTTTTTTCAATTTTTATCTTTAAACAACGAGAATAAAAATTTTTCTGCTTAAAATTTATATTAAACATTCTCGAAATTAATCTTTGAATTGCACAGTCATAAAATTGGATTTTTTTATGATTTTTAATAATAAATAATTGAGTTTGAGGGTTCGTGTACAATTTTTTCCGTATGTGTATTGTTCATTTTTTTTCTGTCGCGATGAAAATTTTTTTTTTCCAGGTTTCCTTCACTCCACCATAGCTCAAGAACTGCGCCGGCTCCTTCTGCATGCTCGGAAATTAATGCAATTAAGCCGTGCGTTAAAATATCGTACTTAATTCGGCGGCAACGGTGCGTTGCCTTTTGTATTTCCACGTGGTTTCACACAATCACAGGAAAAGTGTGCATGTACACACATGACAGACTCGCCTGGCTAGAGATGTCCCACCAAGTGCAAAATACGTAATTTAATTCATTTTCACAAAGAAATTCCTCTATTATTATTCAATATCTCTTTTTAAAAATGATAAAAACATCAAGAAAAAAAAATAAAAAAATTTCTAACATAAATTTCCATAATTTTGATCATGTAATTCAAATCAAATGATTCTTTATTTATTTATTTTTCGAATTTTTAAACTTTAAAAAAGTTTTTGAAAATCATTCATTCAAGGAAAAACGGTTTTTTTTAAAGGAAAAAAATGTAAATGTTGGAAAAAGATGAGGAAATTATTTTTTTACCGATGGTAAATGAGAAAAGTGATGGTTCCAAGCGAATTTTATGCGAGTTGAACGACGACAATGACTAAGAAAGTGCATTTGGTCATCAAATAACACATCGGTACTGCCTATAACCTGCTTACAGAGCAACATAAAGTCTCGGCTTGACTCACACTTTCCTATTTCCCGTGTAGACACGTCCTTTCTGCTTCTTTTGATAGGCCCTTCATCTAGGGATCTTCTATATCTGTATCCAGTGCTGGCGACCACTAACTTGTGATCAGACTGAGCTGGCCAGCAGTCGAACGGTCGTATCACCAGTTCTTTACTGCCTCATGTTGGGGGAAGCTTGCGTCACAATATCGGTTTATTAGATCTTTCGTTTTAGTTAGGAAGCTAATGGAAACTATAAATAAACTTAGATTTTCTCCATTTATTTGATGTTTACCACAAAAAAAAAAACGAATAAACTCGAATTCCAAACCCATTTTCATCTCTAATAACAATTTTTTAATGACGTCAGCTGATAAATTATTTTTAAATCATTAAACAAACTTTTTTTTTGCTACTTTTAAAACTTTTATGTAATAATTTTGTTTGTCATCGATGATAATTTTTTATTAGACGGTGTTTCCTCCCGAACTGATCGCTTTTCGAAAAAATTTATAGAAACCTTTTTTTTAGATAATTAAATTTTCTATTGTTTTTGTATGAAACTATTTTTTGTACAATTAATGTTTCAAAAGTTATTGTAATTTTATTTTCAAGATATTTTTAACGACCGTTGATGCGATTGAAAAGTTTGATATTTTGAATAAAGATTTTGATGTTGCCGTGAAATAGTATTTTATATGTGATATTATGTGACTTTTATTCGAAATTTCTCGTTCAATAAAAAAGCGATGATTACACTCAAGAGCATTTAGCGCACGAGAAGTGACACACGTCAAGTCGACGCTGATCGCGATCAGTAAAACGTGCGAGCGCGGTTATCGAGATTGCAGGCGCCGAAGAATACAGACGGATTGATGCAAAATCCATCTTCTCGGTGTAAAATCGCTGCAGGCGTTCTGCGAGGTGGGTGGACTAGCTCCAAGTCGAAAGCACCACACGTCAAGGGGAAAGTGCTGAATGCTACATACCAGTCTGATCATTGTTTCACTCTTGTGCTCGTTTTATTTCCTGTTGGCGACAAAAAAAAAATGCGAGGGAAAAATGCATTTGATTTGCGTGAAAACGACGATTAAAAACAATTACTCCTGCTGTCGCAAAGCAATTTCAAGATTCGACGCCGAGAAATAGACATCATGCCGCGTCTCTAGAGGACACAACTTGCGCCACAATTACACCAGACAGAGAAGCACTAGTCCAAGCTATATAATACCGGGGATTCCCCGATTTGGCAGTGAGTATCGCCCCCGGGGGCACACGCGGTGTTCAAGTAGAGACGCGCCATTTCATTCGCAGACTGCCGATATCGTCTGCCCGAAGAGTTTCACTCTCTCCCTCTCTATTCCCTCCCAACAACCCGAAATATCTCATTTCCAAACGCCCCGAGCCCTCGATGGATTACAAACCTATCTATTACGTGTCTCTTCAGCGACATTGTAGGCGAGCATGAATATGTGAAGCATTGAAATGATATTTGGAACTGTATGGTCCTGACAGCTGCTACATATGCTCTTGATTAGGAACTCTGCATGGAAATATCTTCTTAATTTACTAAGTCAGGTCGAGGAATATTGGGAAAATGTTCTGAAGCATATCTCGTGCAAACTCGTGCAATCAAATCGTCATTAAATTTACATCACCGTGGGATTCATGTGATTCACAGTCGTTTCACATTGAATAGTCTGTAGTTTGGCAGATTTACAGACTTTCCACGAGTTATTTGCTAGTTTAAACACTGATCAATTTATGTTACTAGTCCTTGAAGCTTAATAATCTATAAAATCATCTACATAAATTTTATATTGATCTAAAAATGCAGTTTTTTAATCTTAACTACTTTAAATAGATTTTTTAATAATACGCCAATTATAATACAACCTAAATTGAATATATTCAAAGTATTTTAGGGTTTTCATCACCTCTTTAAATCCTACTGGTTTTATTTATTAATTTTTAGTCTATCTGATATATGAGAAAATAAGAAAAAAATCAACAGGAGTGAAATGATGTTAAATTATTCTAGAAAAATTAATTTAGACAATTTTAGAAGGTTTTAAGTATTATTCGATTTTTTTTTTGTTAAAGTAGTGCGATGGAAAAAAAAAACAGTGGAAAAATATATTTTTATACCTAGCTTCTATGCTTCCATTAAAAATTGATCGACAGATATTTAATGACTTATTTTATCAAATTCTTTTGAATCATGGGCGCTCCGCTCCGTTGATTGTGATAAAAACACTGTAGTTTATTTTTATACGTAGAAATATAAACTACGTTATCAAACTGTCCCCACCAAAAATTCTCAACAGAATCGATCAACTACGCGCAAGTTTAACAGTAACATTATTCACACGACTTTTGGAATGTTGCAACGTACTGTTACGTGAAAAACGTGGCTTTCTAAAGTGATTTTTACTGCTGTAGTATTTTAAACACTAATTTTCGTCTGTACGGATAAAAATGAAGAGAAAAAACATGCCAGTAAGACAATCATCACCGGACTATGTTGGATATTGCAGTGTCAACGCGAATGAACGTAAAAGGAAGGCGTCAGCGGAAATACCAGTTATTGTAATATCGGATGATGATAATAGTGATACTGTAAGTACAACTAATCCAATTATAAAATTTCTATTGATTTTTGTATATAATAAAAATTCAAGAAATAACAAAACTAAGCAAGAGTGTCATACGAGGTGGGAAAAAACTTTGTCTCGTTGGACGACCTTGAAATTCTCACTTCTGATAAGACACTAAAAAACAATAGTAAAAGTAAAGATTGGAAAAAAGAGTTTAATACTTGTAAAAAATTTTTACTTTCTATTGAGAGTGAATATTTAGACTTATAAAAATGTTATCTCGATGATAATCATATTGAAAATGGAAAATTATTTTTTTTTTTTATAGGACAGTGCAACTAGTCAGACAGAGCCATTGAATTTATCAACTTCCAATGAGAAAACACGAATTTTTCCAAATAATTCCCAAGTGGTCGACTCATCAAGGGATTTATTAATTGTCAATAGCACGATAAAAAATTTGAAAACACCAATATTGGCACCACTGATGATTCGTCAGTTTCCGAAACCTTTAAAGACTCAACAAGTACTGTTTTCCATGTAATCTTCAATTATAATTCGTTTTCATTTATATAAATTCATCAATATATATATATTTTAATATATTTTATTGATAGTATTTTTTATACGACAGAAAAACTATCAATTTTTAATATTTACCTGTAAAAAAAAATCAATGGTCTATTATAGGAAACCCCAAAAAAGCAAGAAAAAATTTTTTTTTCCAAATTTTTACAAAAAAAAACTGATTTGTTCAATCTTAAGTGCTTCTGGAAAAATTTTGAAAATAAATAAATTGTTGAATTTATTGATTGAATATTTTATTAGATGAAATTACAGTCTAATGGAGTTTTTTGAATGTATCGAAACTATGTTTAAAATATTTCTAAGCGCGGAAAATTGACATTTTTGCTGGAGGCTAGTTCTAATATTATCCACTGTGAGCACACAATGTCGAAGATTACTGCGGTGACATTTCAGCGAGAGAAAAATAACTTTTGAAAAATAAAAGGGGGTGAAAAACTGTTAAAGAATACGATGTGAAAAGTGAGAAAAGGATTGTGCGGTCATTGTTCGACTCAATAATATTTGTCACTGGAAATAAAGCTAGAAGGGGTCGCAAAAAATCGCGAGAGAGGATGTACCTTGTCGCATGAAAGAGCGATGGGGCTGTAGCCATGGGGGAAGGGTTTATACTCTGTAAAGACAATGGGAAACAAGTCTCATTCCTTAACCCTCTCTTCCGCCGGACTTTGACATCACGGCTGAAAGCAAATTAATAATTAGAAAAAAAAATCTGAAAGATATAAAATCAATAAAGAAGCAAGGTTTACTAAAACAAAATTTATCTGACTTTGATGTCAGGTTTCCATCACATTTTTTTCGCAGAATCTCACGTGCCTAACGATATATATCCAGCCATAGAGTCAGCTGATTGAGATGGAATCGACGAATAAAAGAGTTGTAAATAAGAGATAAAAAGAGGCAAACTCTGAGGCAGTATTCGAGAGAGAGTGACTAGTCGTGTCATAGGTGATGGATCCGAGTGTTTTTTTTATTGCGACATAAGGCTTCCCTCATAGAGTGGAACTGCCAATAATCTCTGTTTATAGGTTATAAATAATTCTACCTCCATACGACTCAGAAACAAAAAAACCACTGCAATCAGATGACCAGAGTTCCAGCTTTTTATTGAGGTCATTTGAGCATTTTGATTTCGCGGTTTTCACAGCTCGACGGTCGACATTAATCCTGGCTATAGATGCCAGTGTCACAATCAACTATCGCTTGTTTAAAACCAAAAATTTGAGACTTTTTTAACTTGCTGATATCTCGATAAGAATGGAAGTTAAAAAAATTTTGCTAAGTATACTCTATTTTCTCTAGTTTTAAAGATATTTTCGAATTAAACAGCACGTTCTTTTTAAACATACTTAACAAATTCAATAAGTAATTTTTCTAAAAAAGCAGAATAATTCAAAAACCCCTTTATAATAACAAATATAACAATATAAATCATGATAAAAGTTATAAATATTATTTTTTCTGTTGAAAAAATAAAAAAAATTTCCGGAACATGACATAGTTGTTAATCCTCATCCTATTGAAATTGTTTAACTTAAATTTTTTCAGCTTGACGAGTTAAAAAAAATTTTTTTCAACATTCATCAAAATAAAAAGCTTAAATTCCCATTGACTAAATGTCAAAAACTTGACTTGTAGCCATAAAAATATATTAATTTAGCCGACTGTATATATTTTCTTGGATAGGCCTAGAATTATGTGTTAAGCTTTGGAGAATGGTTGCATTCAACACACTCTGTCCCTCTCTCTTTTAGTCTAACAGGTCTACATGAAACGACAATACGGGCTAAATGCCCGGCTCGCCGAAAACCACCAACTAACTGCACTGAAACGTCGTGAAACTTTGGACACGATTATCTGGAAGGTTATGTCGTAACAATTATGAGGCTGCCACTCGGCTAAATCAGGAGCTGACTAACTTGTTTGTCCACATCCGTACGTATATGCATGTACTACATACATGTGCACTTTATTAATGCACCTATACAAACAGTATAGTTTCAGTCTATTGTCCCTCTGTCATAAATAATTGTGAGAACGCGAGAATAATGGACAGTTTGCAGGCCTTGCTGTCAGCCTAGTAGCCCTTTAGCCCATCATTTAAAATCAACAGCACCACAAAACTGTAATAATGCGGCGTGATTGATCGCGGCGCAGTGTTTTATAAAAAATGAAAAGAAAAAAATTTCTCCACAAATACTCGAGAGTATTGCGAGTGTTACCCTTTAATTTTCAATGTATTCTCACGCATTGTTGAACTGCCAAAATGTAGAAATTAAATGCAATACAACCGAAAATGTGCCTGCGACAATTCTTGAGTGCTGTCGCCTACAGAAACAACGTTCTACCCTCTCCCACCTCTGCGCCATTGTCCTGGGGGCTCGTTGAGCTCTTACCCCTTTCCTAAATCCACCCCCGTCCCCGTTCAAGCAGAGCAACCACGTTAAACGTTGGTAATGTTAACGTAAATAGATTATAACACTCTGTTTAACCGGCAGCCAGGCCTCGACCTCGACTCTAGCGCGAATTACTCACGGATCGTGTGACACGCGTTCCCCTGTCCTGCCAACTGCTCTCGTCGTACACGCGGTACACTCACTCCGTATCCCCCTGTACGATTCTCATTCCATCGGGAGCGTCGTATCTGAAATGCGGAAGCGACATATAACGACCGTCCGAACGTTTAACTCAGCAATTTTTTCTTTCTATTTTACTTTTACTAATTTATAGCTGTGTAGCCTCGATTGTTTTATATTTTTTTTTTATTTAAAAATGTTGCTGTAATCAATGGTGAGAGTAATGGTGAGTTTTTTTTTGTTGGAACATTGTAATAAATTGTGTATATTTGGAATTAGTGGCTAATGGGTAATTATCTGCGTGCATTACTCGAGATAAATAGTTATGGGTTTTATTGGCGGAAAATCAGAAGATACGACGATCGAGCATTAGGCGAAATAGCCGTCGTACATAAAGCTATATCTTTTGGTTTATTATATTTGCCGGCTGTAAGAAGACTTCATCGGCCATTTCGAATGAAATACGACATAAACTCTGTATGTATCTAACACCGCACGAGTATACCAATGCAATCTGTTGGATACATGATTTGAAATCGGTTTTTTTTTACTCCAAATTCACCACTTTACATGTAAGTATCGCAGTCAGATAGCTATAGATTTTTTTTTGTTTCATTGCGATTTTTTTATGGTTAAAGAAATTTTTGTATTAAGTTTGTTGATTTTCTTTTTTTTTTTGGTGGACTCACTTATAATCATTAAAACGACAATGATAAGCGTCATCAAGTTACGCCTATATTTTCATAAAATCACGTCGACATAATAATTTATTGCATGCGAAAGACCCACGATAAAACCATTTACGGAGAGATTTTTATAGCACTCTGACTTTTATAGAAGTCTGTTGTATACACTGTGATGCACAGTTAAGAATCGCATGAGATAAAGTAGCAGGTATGTCTACGAAACACCCTACCAAAATAAGTTAAACACGATGTAAACACATCAGCCAGCCAACAAGGTTTATTCTCACTGATAAAGCATGCCCAAACATTTCTCTTTCGTTGGACACGATGTGTTATATACCTCGCGGTTATCATAGGCACACATTTGAATTTTTTCTACCCTAACAATATTAACTTTTCTCGCTGCAATACACTTGAAAATTTTTTTTTTTTTCATTTATTGGTGACATATTTCTTCTCCGTTATATACACGTCTTATTTTCAATTTTATGCTATAGTTTTAACTATTCTATAATAGTTTTTGTTATAAATAAATAGATTGTGATCCATTTTTAGTGTTTTTATAAATAATTGCATAAATAAGTGATAATTATACTTACAAAAAACTACCCTTCATCGTTACGATGAAGAAAAATTTTTTTTTTTCAACTTTTAAAATGGAATCAAATTCCAGAAAAATTGATAGACAATTTTTTTAGGCAATTTACATCCCAACAGTTTATGAGTAGTAAAATTTTTTTGATATCTAGCTTATTCGCCGAGTTATATATCGGCTTTAAAATGCATCGTGTAGAATCTTTGAGAAAACATTTGTAAAATATTTGAAAGAAGCGAAAAAAAAAACAAAAAGCCAGTGAATATTACATAAATACGCTTATACCAAGGGTATTACAGCACAAAAGGGGATGCGGTTCGACTGGGGGTAGGAAGCAAAAGAAGAGAAAAGACAGTCTTGTTAAAAGTAACTTGGCTCATTGCTTCCAATATCACCGCAGTTGCAGATCTCTCATCTGAATGGCCACTCATCCAGCGCCATCTTGTTACAACGTTGACTCCTTCGTCATTCCCGTACAAATTCACATTCATATTTCCTTTCCGTGCATAACAAAAGTGAAATCGAGGAAGCGAAACACACGATATCAGCTCATATAAGCATATTCCAAAATGGCGACGACTAACGGAAGAACGAGCAAACGAGGATGAGAGTACTCTTAACTTTACGGATCACATGAGACTCAAGTGATGACAGAAAAAAGATAATCTGATCGTTAACTTTGAGAAAAGGGCCATCGCTACATAGATCCTTTTTTTTCATACACTCTTTGCCAATTTGCATTTTTCTAGACCGAATGACATCAATATAGCACTTTTTTTATTTCACAATAAAGCACCTATAAACAGGGTAACGAAAGTGATCGCCCTGCCGCAGGCTACTTATTTTGCCTATCTAAACCAAAAGCAAGCACCACTGCTGACTGTAAAATTTCTATAGGCTTTTTAGGGCTAGTGTACTGGTCGCGTAACACCTCAAGGCAAAAGGCTGTGGGCTCGCACATAAAAACGTGAAATATATCGCGTTGGATATTTTCTTATCGTGGGCATATCGCATGAGCCATATGTAAAAGCGAATAAAATCGCACGGAAAAAGGGGGAGGGTAAGTCGCGTCGAGGGATTCTACCGCAAAACTTTCCTACCTCCACTACCCCTCCCTTGGGGCAGTCTGATTTCTATATATGTCTGACTTTATTCTGAATATGTACGTGCGGTTATCGGCACGTGCTTCACCATTGATTTTTCCATCGTATTGTTAGTTTAGTTGTTTCAAAGCAAAGAAACACCCTGCAATCTCGTATCTTTTCATAGTTAAATATACAATTTTCATACCTTTCTACTTTTTTTTACATTTTTTTTACATGAAACATTCATTTTTTCGTTCCGTGTAGCAAAAATAATGATGAAAAAAAATTCTATATCATTTTTTAATATTAAATTGGCGATCAGAACTGTTTTTTAACTTTTAAATTGTGTTATTACTGCACGAAAATTGCAATGAAATTCTACTTTTTTTTTTTAGCAAACCAGTTTTCAATGTGACTCTTTTATTTTGGCAATTTTTTGAGCTTTTTTCTCCGCAATTTTTCTCCATTTTACACTTTTATGATATTTTTTTATATATTTTCTATCATACTACGAAAAATACAAATTTCCGTTCGGATTTGACACCTATAAACAACATGCAATTATTGCTCTCGACGCATATTTCAATGAATGTAGCTATCAAACTACATAATGCACGATATCATTGCTTAAAAATAAAAAAAATCTCTGTTCAGTTGAGAACTTTCATGAAGAACAATCAACGCGTCTGATGTTCACATCATTGTCATTCAATTGAAGTGTCAATTAGAATAGTCAAATTGAAGTGGCAATAGTCACTGTTGGTTGTCATGTGCCAGCTCTGTAAAATGGGCGGATTGGAGCACGTTAAGAGTCATATCATATAGCCGGGCAATAGTACGGACAAGCGCGAAACTGTTTAATGAAACTGGTGCGGAAAACAGTCGAGTTGGCTGCAACAGTCACGTGCAAAGAAGGGAAGGGTATACTGTGACAACGTGCTTCAAGTCCTATTCGACCAGTTCCCGGCTAATTAAATCATACTAAATAATACACGATAATTAATTTATGGAAAAAACAATTCATCGAGACATACCAACACGTCAATAAAAATTTCAATTTTATCGATTTTTCAAAAATTTTGAACTGCGACCCATAAAAAAATATACAAAAATAGTTTTCAATAGAAAATCGATTTTAAAAATATATTTTTGTTAATATACTTAAAAAAAAATCTGGATTTTGGGAGTTTTGTAATTTTTTCGAAATTTTATAAATAAATAGGAGGGATAATTGAGCGCAGATAGAGAGGCGTGTAATTTTCAATGCATTTGTTATGTGACAAGAGGCATTGAAGTAATAAGAGGAGACGATTTGCTCGTTAGGCCATTCGTCAGTGGCGCCATAACATATAAGCGAGCGATGATAACATCAGTGGTGCACTTATAATGCAAATTAGTCGGTGTGTGACAGTCGAGTCCTCGGTTAACGCAGTAATATAATGCGTGAATAAATAGCAAAACAACTGGTGACCGCGCCGCATCCTGTCAAATACGACTCTGAAACTCTCATAAAGTATGCGGCGGCATACGATGTGACCGTCCATATTTACCCACCAGTGGTAGTGCTGCCTGTGGGCGGGTACAAACGCTCTTGTACGGATATGCTTCTGATGGAATTATTGGTCAATTATGAACGTGTGAATGTGCATCATTCGTATTGTCAGCTCTCGTAGATATAAATTGAGATTTTATTGCAGTTCGATGTGGCATATGTGGTGCCAGAAAAGCCATAAAACATGCGTACAACACGAGGCTGCATTCTAGATTGAAAAAAAATCAACAAAAAAAATTAAAACTAGTCTTTCCTGATGTGAAAACAATTTTTTTCCTTGAAATTTCAATTAAAATCAAGTTCACGAATAATTGTCGAATTTTTGTTTTCCCCAAGTCAACATGGAAAAACTCTAAAAATAGTTTTTTTTTTTTCATAGAAAAAAATTTTTTGAGCTTTTTTTATCGTTGTTAATTATTGTATTGTTCTAGAAAAAAATTTTAAAATGTTTATTTTTTCAAGTTGTTGGATTAAATTGTAATGAGAAGATTAATGGGAGAATTTATGAACAGCTTCAAATATCATTGGTTATACCCAAGACCCTCCTCATACTAACGACACGCATTTAACGCTTCAGATAAAACACAAGTTGGAGGTATATACTTTATATTTCTGAGGAGTATAACTGCTCATACGATGGTTCATTGAAACCGACATTACCAGAGGTCTGAAAGCTTTGGCATGTAGAATTGATGTATAATGAAGCAATGTTTCAATTCAGCCAGGGTATAAGTATATTTAAGTCGAGCTATAATTTTAAATGTACCACTCATTAAATCGCTACCACCTGACCTCTTAATGACGACGAATAGGTAGCACAAAAATAATTAAAATAATTAATGTGAATGGGGAATCGTATATGTTTTTCTGGTTTTAATTTTAAATTGCTATAAATGAACATTGACACACAAGGCATGCATCGACTATACGTGAGCATTTTTTTTTATTTTTAATATTTTTTAAAGCTATAAAAAATTTTTAACTTGGTGTTATCCATCATTAATACGTTAATTTTTTATGTAATAATTTAAAACCATAAAAATGTCTAAACGAAAAAACATAGCAGTCATTTCTACCGAAAGTCTAGTAACAGTTTTTGTAATAAAGCATATTTATTGTGTCAATATAAAAAATTTTTTAAATTGTTTTTAAGCCGATTAAAAAACGATACTCTTATATTTTAAAGTGTATTAGTTGAATATCTTAATGATTTGATATAAAAAACTGAATAAAAAAATTAATGTATAAAAATATAGGCATTCGTGTTTTTTTTTATCTTAATTTGAAATTGGTATAAATTGACGCACATGGCGCATATATTTTGTGATGTGTCAAACATCGCGTGATCGCATAACTGTGATGAATGTATGATTGGTCGCATATGGTTCGAGTTGCTAGACTGTTAATTATCGTATTAACGTTGCTTGTGAATTTAATGTTTTCCAATGAATCGTATGCGGACAAAGTCATCCGATGGATAATTATAATAATTAATAAAACACACACGGCGCCAAATTGGGGAAAGAATCTTTACCAGCTATATACTAAACTGCATCTGTGTGTTTAAACATGAAATCCGATGTTTTCATAAACAAAATCGAGCCCGTGGAAATAATTAAATATTTCTATAACAGTTAAACTTCAAATTATAAACGACTTTAAACTCAAAAAATTGACTGATAAGACATTAAAAATTAATGTTTTACTGTATTTTCTCGGATTTAAAGATGAAAAACCATCAAATTGGTAAGAAATAATATTTTTTGTGCAATTTATGAAGTGAAAAAAATTAGTAATTAGCTTTTAGTGATTTAATAATTGGAATTTTGTTGTTGGTTGATAAAGAGAAAGGTAGAATTTTTTTGTTAAAATTCGGACTAACGTCGATTTCTCATCCTGAAATAGTGTGCAGGCTCGCGGACAATGTCTCTTAGTATTTGAACACAGTGCAATGGTGGCGCGCCGAGTGGATAATGCAATCACACGGTATATGTGAAATGTGAAATGGAGCGCAGTCGTCAGTAATTATATGTGTCTCACCCTTCGGTTTATATCGCCCTATATCTACTGGTACGACCGATGCTGCACAGAATGAACAACAGTTTCACACATCGAACGATCAGTTCCCCTAAATGCACCGCGTGCATGTGCGCTGTTGCATCATTGTCCCGTAGGTGCGTTCATAACTGTCCGCCTATATATCGGAACTGTTTCGCTCTGCAACCCTCTTGCAGTCATCACGCTTAACTATTTGCAGTTCTGGCACACGTTCCGCCGCGCCAGCGAAATCGAGCTGCACCAAATGCCTCACTGATTCTCCACACCCTCGTGACCTAATGGATTATTCTAATTACAAACGCGAAAAATCATCCAAATCGGTTTTACCGCGTTGAAAAACCCGCAGAAAAAGATTTTCTATATTAAAAAAAAATCTTAATCAGTAAAAATATTTTTTTTAAATTATATTTTAGTAGAAATAAAAAAATATCCGAGTAAAATTTATGTTGGCTCATGTAGGGTGGCTCAAAAAAAAACTGATTTTTTTTTATTGTTTTAAGAAATCTTCCAAAAAATCAGATTACGCACGAATTTTGAAATTTTCAAAAAATTGTTTTTTTTTGGGCGACCTTCATGAACATTAATATCCGAAAAAATCGAAACAAGTCTATAAAAGCGTTGGGAAAAATGACAATGCTATTGGTGTATATTATAGACGGCAATATTTCCCGAAGGGGCGTCTATTAAACGTGCTATAAAAAGCCGACGGAATAGCCAGTGCCCACTTTGACGTGACAAACATGAAAGCAGCGAGAAAAAGCCGGAGAATAAGAGCTCACGTTAGGTCAGTTCAAATTTGTCAGTATTAAATAAATAACCCATAAAGGAAGCGCATCAATCCCCATAGAAACATTAACGCCCGATACGACTGGTGCCTGGGTTGTTATTTTTCATACTGGCGACGCCTTAATGGCCCTGTATAGATAGATGTACTCTAATACAGCTAATAGTCCAGCAAGGCTACACTGATATCATTGTGTATTGCACGGACAGAATGACATCTAAAGACTTTTATGTGTTATAAATTGCTTTATCGAGGTGATACACGAGGGAATGAAGTTTTCACTGTAAAACCAACAGCATTAAAAAAAATTTGATGCCTTGAATATGCTGAAATTTCTCAATCATTCAATCGATCAAGCAAAAAAAAAATATTTCCCTCACTAGCTGTCAGTTTAATTTGATTAAAATTAATCAATTAATCTCTAGCCTATGCAAAAAAAATGTTCTAGATTTTAGCGCGGTAAAAAAATTTTTTTCGCTTCGGAAATCTGTTTCATCTTGTGCACATCACATCGAATAATTGGGCTTGGGAAGGTGCGGGCCACCATGTTGCAAAAGCACCGAGTATAGCGGCGAATGTGAAAGAGCGCTTGCGATGAGGCGATACTCGACTGATGACTGTGGCTGCTGCGGCTGATGAAAGCGGTGGCGACTAAAGGGAAAAATAGTTACGAACGAGTTGCAACGATGGATGGAGGGGCACTGTCGATACACAAGGAGTCGATTGTGGCTTGAAAGGCACCGCGTCACTCGACATACAGAGAGCTGTTTGTATCTAATAAATTTTCTGATGCCGCCGGAATACACTCATCGTGGCTCAACGTTTTATTCAATTTTTACTGCATAGCTGTAGTTCGATACTCTATCTCATAAATTACTGTATTTTACTACTAATAACGGTGAAAAATTTTTATTTAAAATAAAAAAACTATATTCAATTGATTTCAATGTAAAAAAAAATTTTTTTCTATTGAATTTTCAAAGAAAATCAATTTTTCCATTTTTGCGGGACCTTAATTAATTATTTAATCTACTTAAAAATTTTTTTTAATTAATAAAAATATTTTAATTTTGATTAAAAGGTAATTTTTAATGAAAATTTTTACTTTAATGAACGAAAATGCCGTAAATATTTGTGATTTTATCAAGAAAAAAAATTTTTTCCATCATTTATTTTTCAAATAGATGATTTTTTCTATAAATAAAAAATAAAAAAACATGAAAACATATATAAAATACAATATAAATGTGTATTGGTAAATATTGACAACTTATTGTTTGGGATTTCTTGAGTAATAGCTGAAGATGTGGTGTGTTATCGATCGTCGATAATGTTAGCTTTTTGTCGTCGGCCAATATAATAACCGGCGACAAACGTAAGCGAGGGGAAAAAATAAAAGTGAGAAAGGGACAAGATCGTAATGGGAAAAATGTTCGTTGTGTGGTATGGTGACTTTTGGTTGGACGAGATACCCTTCTTAGAAATCTGATGAGCACGTGACTATAACGCTTTGGGGGTGGACCATCGCATTTTATTGGCAATATTCCATAATTCCTGACATTAGAAGCCGCTGACGCGTTTCTACACTCATTATATACCATGGAGCTTCTCAGTCCAGTTCGGACCCTCCGCGATATGAGATTTAGATAAAAAATTATTAGATCAATGTTTATCACAAAAAAAAAAAAAATTCACATAAATTACAGCTTGTCTAAAAGCCATTATATACTTTTTTTAATTAAAAACCCTCTTTCAATCTCAAAAACGATTTTTTTCTTATTTATCAGATGAAATTTCCGCATGCTTCAACAAAAAAAATCGAATTTTCGCCTATTTAATGTTTTTTAATTTGAAATATATCACGAGAAATGTGTTTGACAAACTGAATTTAATATTTAAAGAAAAGATTCATTTATTTATTCGTAGGAGAAACATTTTTATAATGAAAAAATATCGAAAGCAATGTTTTTAGGTATATATATTGAAAGATAATGCATTAGTTGAGGTGGCACAGAAAAACGTATCGTAGGGTCGTAAACGCTGATATTGCGTGCTCGTCAGGATACCGCAGTAATGACAATATTGGGAAGCATTGGTTGTTCGCAAAGTCTTTTTCTCCCTTTATCCCCGTATTTTGACGACGGTAAGTTTAATTGAAAATATCGAGGGGAAAGCATATCAACAGTTTCGCACACACTGCACCTCTGCCAAAAGATATCTAACAAAGAAAAACAGGCATTTCGAACTCAAGACGATAAAAATATCCTAAAAATTTATCCGAGATTACAGGATCTCTATATATGACATACGAAAAACATTTACTCAACTGTATTTTCCGACTGAAAATCAAAATAATATAGAGTAAAAAAATTTTTTTTACATACGCTGAGACCATCTATGATCGTTGGTGAATTTTATTATTTATTGGACTATTTATTTCAGTTGTAAATAGCACGAATGGGCAATTGTCATCGGTAAAAATTTTCCGACGTGCGTGCGAATGAAGCGAATGAGCATGGGGATATTTATTTGACGTGCGACGTGACTGCGCGCCCAAGTTTCATTAATTCAAGATCGCGAGAATGAGCATAGTGCTACTATATGGTGCAAACACTCACGCTCATATATGCCTGTGTGATAACAGAAATGCTAAATGAGGATTTCCCATCTCTGACACCAAAGAACAGTTAAATTTGTCCATGATCTGAGTCGAAATATTTTTTTTTTTCAATCAGTTCGGGTATTACATTTAAAAAAAAGATATTGCTATTGATTTATCGATTAAAAAAGGATATAAAATGCATGAGGGGGTGGAATTAAGAGGCTGTCAGAGTGCCGGATATCGAAGATGGCAGAAATTTCATTTACCCCCCGAGTTATCTAAGAGCAATACCGGGTAGCCTTAATGAAACATTCAGTCGCGAGAATAGTTCAGCAATCTCGCGTCGACTTGAGAGGGACGAGCGAGAGTGGGAGAAAGAAGTATAGCGAGGAGACACGAGTGTATATGTTGGAACTCGAGAGAGGAATGGGTCTGATTCCTCTGGCAATGCAATTGCACATTTAAAGTGGCATTTCCCGGTTATTTCGTCGTTCACCCCGATATCCTTTCCTCCTTGACACCCCTCACACTTCCTAGCCGGCAATCACTCCCCCTTTTCCTCCCGATTGAAGATCATTTGGGACCTGACGTTGCCGGGCGCGCAGCCATGTATCTCTGGGAACAAATTTTACATAAGAAAATTTGGGCTTTTTCATTCTCAAGTTTTATTTTATGTCTTAAAAATATATTGCCAACGTGTATATTATTGCAGGAATATTCTTGCAATAATTAAATGAATATTAGCAATACTGCAAATAAGCTTTGGATTTAATTAAATGGAGTTGGGTGTTGTAACAAGTTTCTATGTGCCGGAAATATAGTGAAAAACATATTCCAAAGGTAAAATCTAGTTTTTATAAAAGTAAATAATAATATATGCTGAATTATTCAATAATTAACAATTGTTTATTTTATTCACACAAAATATTTTATAGAAATTTATTTCTTACGTTGATATTTATTATTTTTCAATCTAATATAAAAAAATTTGTTTAGATAAAAAAGTTTCTGGCTAAAAAAGTTTTTTATTAATTGTTATTTTGCTTGTTTACATTTTGTGTGTGTTTATATAAATATTTATTAAAATTTAATACATTTTTTAAACGTCATTGTTTCAGCTGCGTCCAGTCTCCCCTATTTCAGTCGAAAAATGACGATAATTGGTATTGGGTGTGTTAAACAAAATGTGTCAGCGTACAGCAAAGTAAAAAAACCCAATCACATTATATACCCATCACGTTTCAATCCTAATAAAGGTGTGCAACAAAAAAAATTGCAGCGCGTCAGCAAACGACACGCGAGCGCAAGCGAGACAAGACGAGCGCATAGGAGGAGGAAACGCATAAAAATTAATAACGCTCTCAAGAGCGTCCTCCCATCGCGACGCTTTCGCGCGAGAAAAGAGATAATGAAAGGCGCGTGCGACATGGTCTCACTGCTTTTATTAATTCACCCCCGAATAAGCATCCCTCTTTCCATTACCCGCGCGTCAGCTCGCCCATCTGCAGCTCGCACTGCTCGTGACAAAGTCGACCGTGTGCATTCCTGAATTTAGCAATGAAGTTTCATTCAAGAATCCAACAAAGATACGATGTGATGAGGATGCTGGACGAGGAACACATGGTATATATTTTTTTCTCTGTTTATTATTTTTTTTCTTTCACATTAAGTGAAGCTCATCGCATTCTTCTTCGTTAGGTGCCGGCAGCCCTCTCTGTGTGACGGATAGAACGGTACAATTGACGACTGTTTGTTTGTTTGTTCGTTTTTTCTTTTTTTTCGTAAAGAGAATGCCTATATGAGAGATTTTTCCTCCCTATCCATTTTTGTCCTCTCCATTCCAACTCACGGAAGCAAAGCAGACAAAAAACAGTGAATCTTCATTCTAGCGTGCGACGCGTTCCTGCTCTCACACGCCATAGTGTGTATCTGACACCCTGCTCGTCCCTCGCACTCGTTCGCTCGCCTCTATCTCGCCTTGTCCTAAAGCAGCTTGCAATTTGCGATCGCAATTTTCAATTTCTTGCCGCCTTTTCAATTAGACTAAGAGGTGCTGCTGTTGCTGGTGTGATGGTGATTGTTTGGTGGTGGTGCAACGTCTCTTCTGCTTCAAATAACGCTGTGATTATAGTGGCACCCTGAGAGTCATATATACGACGAGAAAAAATACCAAGGGAATGAAATCGGTAGAACTCACTGACTGATCATAATTTCATCAAATCCTGATGACTTAAATCGTTCTAACAGCTCTATACCTTAGTTCAACGTGTTTCGACTTTTATCAACAGAAAATATTTGTTTTCTCTATTTATTTTTATCTTTTATTGATAGAAAAAATTTTTTTCTGGGAGGAAAAAATCTGGAGGAGACTTTCGATCAGTTGACGGGACTCAAATTAGCTTCACGATTGTAATATTTAGTAAAATGATTATTTCATATATTTTTTAAAAGCTTATTTCGAAAGAAAAAATTGGTTTTCTTGGAATAAAAATTTTTAACTCGACTTTGGATACACGAAATCGACAGGATAAATAAATATTGCTCGAGGGCCGTAATTCGGTAGTTATTCGGCTTGTAACGATGAAGCAAGTTCTTCTTGCGCCACGCACTTTTTTTTAAACTTAAAACTGAAACCAAGCGAGAGTTTCTCTGATGTTGTTGCCACACAGCTAAGTGGTCATGACTGTGGCGGCAGTCTTGCCGTTTTTGGTTTTATTCTGTATAGAGCGCTCGCGGGCACTATCAGTCGATGGTTCTTCCGTCCTCATGAAGGATTTTTTCCGCATTTCCCCCTTGCCGTTTTTGGTTTTATTCTGTATAGAGCGCTCGCGGGCACTATCAGTCGATGGTTCTTCCGTCCTCATGAAGGATTTTTTCCGCATTTCCCCCGATGCTTTTTCTCCCCGATGTGTCTGCCGTCGCGCCACTCGTTATCGTTGCTTCTCGCAACTTTTAAATGTATTATTGCAAGTTTGCGCTGGCATCACCCTCTTGACTCCCCGATGTGTCTGCCGTCGCGCCACTCGTTATCGTTGCTTCTCGCAACTTTTAAATGTATTATTGCAAGTTTGCGCTGGCATCACCCTCTTGACGCGCGGTGCAGCAATGCGGCCGGTGTTTGTTATCAGACGATCGGGCTAACCGCAGAATCCCCAAGCTATTTGCGGAATCCCTCAATAGACAAATCGATCAGCAAATTCTGTGGTTACCGCAACTCTGCGTTGGCGTGTAAGCTAATCTGCGTCACGTCAACCCTTACTGCAGATAATCTTGGATGAGATTCATGTTGATTAAAGGGAAACCAAAGAAACTTATTAAGTTTAACCATATTCATTTGTGATATTTGATAATAATAGTTGATGAAAATTTTGTGGATTCCTTGGATTACCGCGAGGGTATTTTATGTAATCTTTGTTTGTGCTACCCTTCGCACCGTGTACGCCCTCAAGGTCGACATGGTATTAGCATAACTATACAGTATCGCCTTATTAGTTGGAACATTTATGGAGTTTCTCTCGCGCTATACTGAAAAATGTTATCGCAGTACACGTTTTATGATGAACCTTGAATTTCTACGTTACTACATCAGGTATACCTTGTTTTGTAAAAATTATTTACCAGACTTTTTCGAGGCTAATCAGATATCACGGTTTGAAAAAATCATGGCTCAGTATCTCAAATAATTTCTCATTAAAGGAAAAAAAAATTTCGATATTTTAAAATTTTACGTTGAAAGTAAAATTCTTTTTTTTTTTTTTCAGAGAGGGTTGCATGCCATTTTTTATGTAAATATAGTTTGAAATTTAATAAAAAGATAATGTTTAGTCAGATTTTAAAAATAAAAAAGATTGCATAGAATTATTATTAGAAAAATATTATTCCTGGTAAAAAAAAATTATATAATCAATGTTAAGATTTTAATATAATTTCGGTAATTAATCACTTTATTTTATTCCTAGGCTGATCAAAAGAACAAAGCAATTGAGATACTATTATGGTTTTATAAGATACACGAGAATTTTCTCAATAAAGAACGGTTTTTAATTGACTATTACCTTCTGACATATATTAATTGAATAAAAAAAAATTTGCAATCATAAAAATGCGGCTTCTCTTATCATATTTTCCCACAATTCATTTTTTTCTATTCAAAAATATCCTATTTTAAAGTTGTTATTCTAAAAATAGATCGTTAAAACAAAAAATACACCCATAGATTAAACTTTGCAGTATTTATTTGTTAATTCGTTAAATAAGCTTCGAATAAGAAGTTCGCAAAATTCATAAAAATAGTTATAATAAAAAAAATTTAACTCACTGTGCATTTTGACACATCTGCACTCGTCGAAAGCCCGGAAAGAATTGGTTGGTGACGTTTTCGACAGTATTGATTTTTCCGTACCTGCTATCTTATCAGTAGACGTCAGAAATATCAAAAAACAATAAAGTTATTATCGATAATACCCGGCTTACCAGACTTTCCAACGAAAAATGTTAGTTCTTTTCAGGTTTTCGTTCGTACAATGAAAATTCGAAAATTTTACATTTTTATATCGATACATGATGAATTTATTCAAATGATAAACTATTAATAAAAAATTTGCAATAATAGCGATGGATAAAATGTTTTATTCCCTGAAAGCATTGATGACATAAAAAAAATTTTCCAACATCGTTTAATTAAGAAAATTATCAAATTCCTTAATGCCTTTTAAATTGTGACAGCGCGAAGCAACTCTTCATTGATGACATAAAAAAAATTTTCCAACATCGTTTAATTAAGAAAATTATCAAATTCCTTAATGCCTTTTAAATTGTGACAGCGCGAAGCAACTCTGATGGAATAAAAAGGTCGATTATTTATACTTAACTTCGAGGGAATGTCTATTGTGATGACGATATAGGAATTATATAGCAGGCATTAAACATAATATGATTATTCAAATTTTGGTGAGAGACTAAGTGACCCGTATAAAATTATGTATATTTGTGATGACGATATAGGAATTATATAGCAGGCATTAAACATAATATGATTATTCAAATTTTGGTGAGAGACTAAGTGACCCGTATAAAATTATGTATAGTGCATGTACAGATTGAAGACGTTTTCTTCGTCACTGATAGAGATTACCGTTAAATTTATTGTAATTAATTTCCCTATCTGTGGCGATCGTTGGCCGGAAGTTAATCCCGCGTGGTGTATAGCATTCCTCTATACGCGTTCAATCCCAACCTTTGTTTTCTTATATACAGTTCGTTACTAACAATCGTTTATATGTGTGTCTTGGGTAGATGGGAACTTGAAACGTGTACACACACGCCGCCATATTGTCGTAATCTGTAATTAGCCAGTGCGCATCCCGATTAATCTGATTTACGAGTTAACCGTGTGCACAAGCGTTCTACCAAAACCATTGTATTTTAATTTCACATCGATGGAGCACACTTGGATCCTCTGAATGTGTTAAGTCGTTTACATTTTATCTCAATGCCAGATTATATATATTTTTACTGGTTTATATTTATTTACAGATTGAGGATCGTTAGTTCCTGTCTTATTATAGTCAATGCTAGTGATTTATGTTGATAAAATTCATTGAAAATTGTTTTTTTTTAATTCTATTTAATCAGTTTTTAATTGTTAAATTATATATTTTTCAAGGATTAAATTTTTGAGTGATGATTTTCAGTGTTTTTAAGGATATTATCGGAAGTTATCGATAAAAATGCGAATGAAAATGGGAAATTCAACACTTTATAATCAATCTTTTGTAATTGCACGTCTCCGTTGTCTCTTTTCTGCCGCCGCCGCCACTCAATCCTTTCCTGATATCGTTCCCCATTCTATAAGGAACGCACAGGATGAATATTCATGACGGCGCCACCGTCGTCCTCGCCATTGGGCGTCAGTGGCAATCAACCGGTGACTCAGTAAAATCAGAAATTCAACGACACGAAGCCGATTGCATTTGAAAAATTATGCAAAGCACTGTGGGGGAGTAGAGGGAAGAACAGTGAAAAGGCACATGGTGTGAGTACGATTAAACCCCTTTTTTCATCGTTAGTTCGCAACACCCTATCAAATTTGTCTCGATGACTGACGTTCAGATAAATTTTTAACGATGTTTATTCTAATTTTATCAAATTTACATACTTTTATCGTTCTCCTATACTGAAACAATTATTTACACAGGCAGGAAAAATTATAACAGCAAAATTTTCACGCCATTGTATTTTATTATTGTTTTTATTCAACTGATGAAAAATTGCTTTTTGGTCAGACAATCGGGATTTTATGTTTTTCGATCATTCCAATAGATTTTCTAAGGCGATTTTTGATGTATTAAATTATAAACAAATGTAATAATAATTTTTCCGTCAAATCTGTAAAAAATATCCTGTTTTGAATATTAAGAAAAAAATTTTATTTTCAAAACCAGTATTATCTCAGTAACTAATAAACATTTAAAAAAATATCCATGACATTTTTTGTAAAAAATTGAATCTTGATTAGTTTTTTGATTTATCGATAAAAAAACGAAAAACTTTACGATTTTCATGATTTTCTATTTCTTTGGGCATTAAAAAACATTTTTTTTTATTTTTAATCACTCTGAAAAATCCTCAAAAGTTCATTTTAATCAGAAATACATAAAAAAAAAAAGAAAAACCATTTGTACATCAAGTTCTAACGCCGTTATAGCACCTGTGTATACGTCACTCAAGTAATTAGCGATTACTGCAGATATCTAGAGTGTGCTCAGTAGATTCATCCAATATACTGACGTGGAAACAGGAAGCAGAGAAAAATACTTGAGAAGTGGAAGATTCTTACTAGATTTATGTAATTGATAGTGACTTAGAACTGCAAGTGATAGATGCACCTCTTTACTCGCTGATCTTTGCACTTACATGACTTAAACACATCACACTCTATGCTACAGCATTGTATGCTAATTCCTGATTAATCGCAATCCTCATTTCCGACCACATTTATGATCTCAATACGGGTTTTATTCAATTCCATAATAGGAAATACCAAAAGAAAAAAAACAATCAAGAATTTTGAAACCTCATTCGCTGAAAAAAAATAATAAACAATCGAAATTTAGTAAAAACAAATCTTTCTATTCTAAAAAAAAATTTTTAGAACGTATGAAAATACTCTCAAAACAATTTTGATTTTTTATTCCATGTTTTTTTTTTTAATTGAGACTTGAAATAAATTTGTTTTTTGATTGTATTAATATTAAATTAGATAATTCAGATATTTGATTAGTAGAAATAATGTCTTATTGCGTCTATATAAATAGAGAAAAAAAAATAATAATGAACTAGACTGGAGAAACTGCCGACACTTATCGCGATTGATCATTGGGCAACGTTGTAATTGTTCACGCAAGAAGAGACGGCGCACAGCGAATATTTGAAGGCGGTTCCCACGTATGTTTCAGACGTATAATTCACAATAAACCAAAGTGATAGTAGGTTAAGTCGCCTATCCATACGATTCTATCTAAAGTCTTGTATTTCACCTGGTTCCATTGCTGCGAAATCACCGCGCAATTGCCTATATACGTGTGCACATATCTTTCATCCACATCAATTAAGTCCGATAAAAAATTTCAGCGAGTCCACAATCCACAGCAAACAAAAAAACACCGACACGTTTAAATGTCAAAAAAAAATTCCCTCTGCTGAAAAAAAATCTAAACAAAAAAAAAAACTTCTCTAAAACCGATCAGAAAAAAATTTCCTATAATTTTTTTTAGCTTTAAAAATCATCAAAATTGTAAATAAAATTATTCCACTTGGGATAAAATAATAAAAAAAAATACAATTATTCTTCGATAAAAGAAATCCCATTATCGGAGACAGTCGTAGAGCAGTGTCGCGTCGTTTCCAATAACGAATGGCTGCGTATAATCAGTAGATTAGCCGAGGAATAGATCAAGACGAACAAGCGTAGGGCACCGGAGCTACCCCTTGGCTTGCGAGTGACGCCCTCTGGTTCGGGAGCTGGATGAGAGCAAGGAGACAGACTCAGTTAAGCTAAAAGCTTTCCTAGTGGCCATTAACTGGGGGTTTTTGTCTCGTGGATAGCTGCAAGTATCGGGCGGACAAACCTGGATAGCAAGGCCAAACGCAATTATAAGTCACGACGAGGTGTTGGCCGATAGTCGTCTGTGGTGGTGTCTCATCTTCCCATATCCATAAAATCGATTGGATTGGTTGGAGGTAATGTGTCGTCGGCGAGATGAAAGACAGGGGCGGCTATCGGATGATACCATTAGGGGTGTAAAAGATCAGAAGAATTTGCGATAAATGTCTTTTTATTCGGGCTGTTTGTTTTTTCCTTTTTTTGTAAATAAAAAAAAAAGAAAAAAACAAGCCAGAAAATATATAGACTGTGAAAAATTTTAAATCCAAGAATGAAATAAAGTAAATTAATAAAAAAAACGAAAGGACGGGGGAAAAAATTGTTGTTTTGTACGCGAGTACTGAGCTTTCGCATACATAACTAAATCTCTGCATAGTAATTTCATCCGGAATACGAAAGTGGCGAACACGACAACGCGGGTAGACGAAGCGAAATAGATAAGGGATATAAAGGTATGAAAAGGTCGCAGCAGTATAGAATGTAGCAGCATATACGCTCGAGATGGAGAGCGGGTGAATTAAAAATGTAATCCAATAATAACGCGTCCCTGGACGTCCTGTTGAAGGCGGACACATAGACGTCGCGCAACCACCACCATATACTCATATCTCTCACGTGTGTTGATGCTACGGAAAGTCTTGATGATGAGCCTTGAAAATATCCCGACGATTCTTACAAAGCTTTCATACTGGATACTCAACAAAAGCTGTGAAAATCCTAAAAGCTCCTCGGGATTTTTTTTTTTCCTCTTCCAATTGGAACATTTTCTATATATAACATCTGAAATCTATTTTTTATACCCTTAAAAGATGAAAAAAGTAATTTTTCTATTTTTTTTTTTTTTTTTTTTAAGATTAATAAATCGTTTAACGTAGTTTTCGTGCTTTCTTTAGAAAATTTATCACAAAAATGATAAGTAGATTTTTTTAAAGATTTATTTTAATGATGAAAATCTTTAGGATAGAATTTTCAGGGTTAAAAAAAATTAATTAATGTAAACAAACAGTGCGATAATGAAATTTCTGTATATTTTTGTTGAATTAAATGAGTTTTTAAGAGATAGAAATACATAGAAATTAAAAATACAAGTTTTAAAATATTCTAGATGATAAAAAAATTAATTTTATAATTATTAAACCGACGGAGAAAAAAAATTTTTATTCCAATATTCGCGTAAATCGTTTCTTAATACAGTATATCCTCAGTTCATTGGGAAATTAGTTGGATATATTCAGCAGTTTTCTACTTTTCACTCATCTCCACAGCCACTCGACTCATTTTTCCTCGAAAGGATTAACTCAGATAATTCCTGCAGCCCTTTGAAGAGTTCTAGACGAGTGTGTGTCGGTGATAATCACAAAAAAACGTAGTAAAAAAGTTATAATAACAGCACTTGAATTATTCAATCAAAAGAAATGAAAGAAAATTGGAAAATAAAATTTTCTAATTGTTTGAATTATAAAAAAATACTTTTGTACATATATATTTAAAAGGAGTAAGAGTAATTTTCGTCTTGAGTTGAGTGTATAGCGTTGAATCATAAAAAATTATTGCAGAAAATGTCGCGTGTGTGCACAGGATATCTTTTTCCATCTCGTGTTCGCGAGCTGCCGCATGTATAATGAAAGAGGCTGACTCTTTGAGAAGATATAGAAGCTTTCACTGATGCTTTCTATATTCCTGGGCGTCTGGCCACCCTTTACAAATCAAAGCCGCTGCGGTAATAAGCACCCAGAGCCCATCAGCCCGAGCAAGGAGACTCAGAGTAGCGAGCACGGCCAACATATACCAGCCACTCATTCATTCCCAGTGTGTGCGACGTCCGCGAGCGTATGAGGGACATCGAGAGTGGTCATACGTGCTGTGTGGAGATGCTTTGGGGGATGAAGGCTGATGCATTATTGAGCGGACTGTCCAGAGATGTGAAATCGTACACATCCTCATCCTCTTGCTAATGGACTTTGTAGCTTCCACGACGTTTGGGTCAGCCCTGATTGCGTTACACTCTTGGCGACGATGTCCAATCAAATATCGAAGAGTTTGATTTTTTTCAACTACCTTCAATTATTTACAAACAATTGAAAAAAAAAAATTTATCTCACTATACCGAATTTAATTTTATTTTTTATTGACGAGTTATATATCCAGTTGGAATTTTTGAAAAATTGATTTTTTTACGTTTTCGGTATGTACATGGAGTTGAGTGTATTCTTGAAAAATTTTAAACTGATCGGGAAACTATTTTTTGGAAGGCACATTAGTAGCAGTTGTTCAACTTAAAATTTTTCTTGAAACGGTGACGACGATTTTTCAAAAACGGCTCGACCGATCGATCTGAAATTTTTATACAATTTTCTCAGATGTATTCCTCAAGGATTAATGTAAGGAAAAACGATTTTCTTTGATTATTTCTATTTTTAAACAATTTTTTAGTGTCATTGTAAATTTAAATTTTACCACTATAAACATCAATACTTCGTTTCCGAAAAAATTCATGTAAAAAAAGTCTTTTTTCAGTCTTGCAAGTGGATATAATCTCTTAATATAATTTATTTCGTAAAAAGTTTTAGGAATTTTGATTGTAAAATTTAAGATTGATGTTATTGACTCATTTTTATTTGTTTTTTATGAAGATTTATTCTTTTAAAGGACGTTTTGGGATGGAAAATTCTGGATTTTCGGCTGAGATTTGGATTTAAGGATAAAATTCATAGTGAATCTTGAGATATATTTAGTAAATCTACAATGAGTCAAATTTTTCACCCACAAATATATGAATATGAAGACGCATATGCACGCCGAGCGTCCCACCGTGAGTTCATTCATTACCGGAGGCAAACGTCGCTCGTTAATACTGATGTAATTATATAGCCGTGCTCGGCCATTAAATACACAAAACTGAACGCTCAGAGCTACACAACATACGTAGGTATACATTCGTCAGAACAAGTGAGAAATTGTAATTAAAATATAATTTTTTTTCAATAGAAAAACCGTCATCTGCGTATTTTATAATTATAAACATCTGCAAAGAAATCGAGTTTATAAATTAAATACGTACTTTGCACTCAATTTTTCCTAAAAACATTTTCAAATAAAAATTTTTCTTCATTGAAAAAAATCTCTGGAAGGGAAAGAAGGTGTGGTAAAATCTTGTAACACTGCGACGAATTTAGTAAAGGGAAGTTTTAGCCGAGAGTGAAGTTGAATTCGCCTGAAAGACAATATTGTTCGTAACTTAATGTGGTCGAGGCAACACAGGATATGACCTTCACGTTGTCCTTTATACGTGTCCGAAATGAGTCCACTTTGACTGTTCAACCACTATTACAAGTCGTCCGCATCTTTTGGCATCGTCATGTAGAGTTAGTTCATCTCACGAAAATTACTTCCGTCGTGCGACGATCTACGTTTTGTGTCCCATGCCCTACACGACAACTGTGAGCACACACATACACATGCTCAGATATTTTGCATCTTCTTTCAAGCGTATCACCGGCAAGAATGCAAAGGAACGTTTATAATTTTCAACTGCACGCAAGAGCGTATGGGACAACATGAAATTGGAAATAAAAATGTGGTGAAAAAAAAAAACGAGATATACGTATATTATAATGTTAGGAGAAAAATATAGAATGAATCGTTGCGCGGCAAGGTCGTGAACTTGAAGACAATGCAAAATTGTCAGAGGCAACGTTCATGTGCACTGACTATATGCGACCGTGGACGCTTTTCTAAAATTACCGGTTAGTGGCCCTTGCCACAGAGGGAAATTACATCCGCTTATATCCACTTCGGTAGCGACACACGCGACATGTCCCTTCCGGGTTCTTCGGCGGTTCGCTCTTTAAAGGTCTCAAAGTCACTTCGGTTAGTCGAACACGAAAATTGCAAGAAATTCATCCATCTCTTTCAATCGTACGATTAATCACTTATTCCGCATTTTTGTTATTCTATTTTTTTTCACTCAGAATTTCGCATTTTTATTCAAGGAAAAGGCAAAAAAATTTTATCGATAAAAATGCAACCGATGGTAGTAGTTAAAATTTTTATAAATTTTCAAAAAAATTCGAGTGTTTCAATTAATTTCAGTTTCCCCTAATAAACTGTAACGATTAATTCACAATTTTTTGTAAATAAATAATTTTATAATTTTTCTATTGCAAGTTGAGGTGAAAAAGTGATTTATCTTTATTTGGTAGATATAAATAAAAAATAAAAAAAAAAAGGCACATTCAATTTTGAAGATAAATTTTTTAAGTGTCACTGAAGACGTGCGGACTGACCACACGTATGGTATTGAAAACCGAGGGTAAAAAAATAAATGAAAAAAAAAAAAGCGACTGAAATAGGGTGACCGTGATTTTCCCGAAGGAGTTTGCCAGAGTTGAACCCTCGAACACCGATGGCGTGCGGATTCTTTTTAAAAACGGATTTGCAACCTGTTGCTCTGGTGTCACGGTTATCCGAAATCACTTAAAGATTCCCCTCAATATTGGAAGACCATCTCAGAGTTTCCTTTGATTCCCGACTACCCTAAAAAAAAAAAAAAATACCAGCAAAAAAACACCACATTCTCTACCCCAAGTTTATAAATTCTAATCTTTTAATGTATCTTAAGTTACACAAAATTTTAATTTTAACAAAAAATCATGAAATTAATGAAATAAAATTTTTTTTCTATCAATTATTAATAAATAAATTTTTTTGTTCGTGGAATTTGAAGTAAATATTCATTGAGACATAAATTATGAGTGAAATAAGCCCATAAATTATGAAATAAGAGTAAAAAAAATGTAAAACTTAATTTTTTACCCTGAAGACATCATCAAAATTCTCATCTTTTCTCATAATGAAATAAGTATAAGGTCAAATATTACCAGCGATTTACTAGAATTCTCGGGCATATAAACGCGCGATCCAAAAATACAGCAAAAATACAACAAAAAAAGGAGAAAATAATATAAACGCTGTTTAAATTATACCGAGTGCAGATAGTCTGCATGCATCAGTCAGTCATTTACGCCTGTGGGATATTTCGCCGATTAGTTGATGGGTGGGGGACTCTCAAAAACGGCCAAAGTCGTTTGCAAAAGCGAATCACGGGTCGTTAGTCCGCCTGCAGGCCATTCGAAGACGCAAAACCCATATATATGTGTGCATGTATTGTATTTATGTGGATAGCTTTGCTCCGGTGAGCTGCAAGTCGACTTTCAAGAGGGCGGACTGTTCCGATTGCAAGCGCTTCCCACCCAACTGTAAACCAGTCGTTATCTGTGTTATTGATTGGCCCTCGTTAAGCAACTGAGTGTGAGAATGGTTTCACCCGCACTTTGGCAAAAGGAAAAATACCAGGAAAATACTTGTCATCCCCTGCAATAAAAATTTATACATGATAAATCTTTTGCTGTTATAAATAATTCAAGTGCTTTAAACGTCACCAAATAAATAATTTTTTTCTGTGAGAGGGTGAAAAAGGTATTTTTTTAAAAATACTACACTTTTTATTTATATTTATAATATTTTTTTTAGCAAATTTATGTATTTCCCACAATTTGTGTCACGTTTTAGCAGTTGATGTTGATTTTGTTTGTTTTTTTTTTTTGTAGTTTAAGACGCGATAAGTGAAGGCGTTTAGCATATTTTCATTGTGCCCAAAACTTGCTTTGTCATCGATTGAATTATACTTGAGGGTCGTATGTGCCATCATAACTGTGATGGGTCCTTCCGGCAGGGCCTAAAAATCGTAGCGAGCAGGAAGAACGAAAAAGCGTGAGGAAATTCACCATCATGATGGATAACGAACTAGGATTGACAGATCCTGTAGTTCGTTGCTACGGCCCTGTTATTATTATTTCCGTCATGGTTCCTGCATCATGCAAATTATTCTCTCACGCACACACACGCTTTTATTCAAGCATTATCTATGTCTATATACAGACGCGTTCTCCATCATTGCATGAGAAAAATTGAGTTGTTAAACATTTTACAATTAATTTTAAACCCTTCAAAAACGTATGTGTCCTTTGGTGGAAAATTTACAAGTAGGACAATTAAAAGCAAAATTTTTCCATTGTAATTTTAAGATATCTATGTTATTGTAATAAGGGTGAAAAAAGACATTTTTTGAATGAATTTCCTCTGAGAAGGTATTTAATTTCACAAAATCAAAGAGTATTGTTGTTTACAGTGGCAACATCTAAATTTTCAGTGGCACTGAGACGATCTCTTGAGCGCACTTCAAAAAAAGTGTTTTTTACATTCCGAAAAAAAAAACGAATAAAATAATCCATTAAACTTATTAATTTTTTTAAATAAATATTTTTCATGGATATAAAATAGCGGCATTGAGGGGAAAAAAAATATAACAAGCGTGGAGTGAGATAAATTCGCGAGTACTTGGTTTTCCATATTGCCTGTTTCACGTTAAAGCTATCGGCTGATGGCATATCGAGTCGAGTCGTGGAACGCATTGGTGCTGGAGGGTGGAATGCAACAAGTTGTTCGGTTTTCAAAGCCCATTGAAATTGATGGCTTTCCCATACCATGATAAAGTCCCTCTGAAGCGGTGCTAGAAACGCCCGATCAGGTCCCGAGCGTTGATGCACACCCGGCTTTATACAATACACCCAGAGCTTTTATCGATATCGCTCGCGTCGCAAATACGTGTGTATTGAGAGGCTTTGAACGGATGCATTGGATCACACGTGAGCGTGAGCTTTGCAGCTTTTATCACACCCCACATTTTCCACGTCGTTCGCGCGCTTTGCACTTTTATTCTTTCAAGTTCACCGGATTAATAGAACGAGTTAATAATATTTGTCAACTGAATAAACACCTTTTTTTATCCTTCTTATTTATTTGTTTAATTTTTTTAATTTTATTAAGAGTATCACTTTATGAAATGACACTTGAAAAAAATTCATTTGACGAAATGCCGCGTGGTATTATTATGATTACAGGATGTGAGACAAAAGAAAAATGATGATTTCTCTGCCGATCATGATGCTTGGGTCGGTAATATAGCCTTTGAGGCCCCGTGATTATTGATTAGTGCGGTGGCTTGATCGGTCCCGGTAATCCATCAAGTTGCAGCGCTTTGTTTCAACCCATCTATCCGTCCAGTATGTTTTCTTTTTCGTTTCATCCGGCTCTCCTCACCATGCCTGCCACCCCTCCAACCTACTACTCGTATATATCTGAGGACGGTCTTTAAAAACGCATTACCAAAGGAAAAATTGTGTTCTCGCATTTTTTACCTAAGGCTCAATAAAGCCAATCTATATTGTAGAGGAGAGAAACAGAGACGGAGCCACCGATTCAGGTCGATCGCCGTCCGGTCAATTATTTTGCAATCAGCCAGACTCTCCGAAGACCTGCTCTCTGGGTTATCTCACGCTTCGTATTTATGATTTTGCAAGAAAATACTTTTTTTTTATATACTCTCTTCAAGTGTTTATTTACATATTTTATTTTTTTTTGCAGAATATTTCAAATTAATTTGATTTTTCGTCGATTTTTCAGTCGATAAAATTTTTTTAATTAGTTGGAAGCAGTTTATTTTTATGTAACGACAATTTTTTTTGATTTTCAGGGGGATTTTATGTGGAAATAAAATAAATCTGACGGTACAAGAAGAAAATAATTTTTTTCTCGAGTTACCACATGTGGCCTCGAGCCATTAATTGTGTAATCGATAATTGGGGTGACTCTGTGTGTATACCCCACCGTGATATTACGATAGTGGGCTTTAAAGCCTCGTGAGTCAGTCGCGTGCACGAGGCTGCTGTATATGTCGTTCAAGCCGGCTCGATTCTGATAATCAAGTTCGTCGGGGGATGACGAATCGACCAATTAAAGTTCGATTGAGCCGCGAGATAATAAAGCCTCTGCGTACTATACTACCCCACGTCGGCCAATGAACTTCCATCGCGTTTATTTATTGAGCTTCGACTTTTTATCAAGAATAGCTGTGCCGCAAGCAATTTTCCCTTCGGACGAGCAGAGGTGGCTATGAATAATTTTTTAAATTACCAATTAATCAAATTATTCATTATAATAATGGCTGACGTTGCTGCCATTTCACTTGTACCATCGCATTTTTAGACTCTTATCTTCGTTGGAAATAATATATCCAACTAAATTTCTAATTTATCAGTCGTTAAAGATCAATTTCTCTGCACTTTATCGCGTTGACTATAAAAATTTTTCGCTCAAGACATTATAACTAGTATTTTGTTTTATTGAAGGAAAAAAAAAATCGAAATTTAGGTTTATATAGTATCTATTTAAATTATTATTTGTATACAGCTTAATTTTGTTTTTTCAAATGTTGAAAAAAAATTTTACTTTTAATTAAGTTGAGTAAAAAAAAATTGTGACAGAGCACCGGTTGCTGGCGCCGCTCTGAAAGCCTGTGAGGGCGCGTGGAACTAACGCAGAACACGAATATATAGGTATATTCTAGCACAAAAATACACATTATAACTAAAAATTAAAAAAAAATTCCAGCTTAAATTTATATTATTTGTAAAATTTCATGTTTTTATTGATTGATTAGTTGATTTTTTTATTTTAATCGTCGATTTCAGTAATATTTGAAATTCAGATGGTTAATTTTTTTTATATATAATTAATCAACACTCAAAATATTGTTAAAAAATTATTTAATTAAAACAAAAATATTTTTAATCTCATATTTATGTGTAAAAAAATTTTTTTTTTTGATTGTTGACAGATTAATTGACGCGGAAGTCAATCAGTGAGAAAATGTACGCGCCTATAATATAATTATTTTGCAGGAAAAAGCAAATATGCGTTGGCTGTCAGTCTTGACGCGCGCGCGGCAAACCGAGAAAGTAGTGCTTCAGTCATTTATCGGTGAGAGATGACTGCCTTGTGTGGTATTCACATATAGAACGCGTTTCCTCGCTGAGCAAAAGAGATAGATAATGTTTTGCGGCAACAGGTGAGGCAGGTGTTCAACCTGAATGCCGTGCTGCACGCGTCTAATAACGTGGATCTATGGATCAGGTGTCTCGATTCGTTTGTGCTTCTTCAGAACGATAATTACACGAGTCTTTCGCTCATCTCCTTTATCTACGCATTTGTTCTGAGCGCCGACGCGCGATTATTCGCTGCGGAAATTCCAATCAAAAAGTTTTCTAATTTTTTCACCACAAAAATACACTATTAAACACTGAAAAAAAAAATTTTTTTCCAACTCTTCTAATCAAAAAAATTCATTTAAACCCAATTTATAGTCTATTCTAATAATTTCTATCTGATATTTTAATAATTAAAATTAATAAATTTTATTATCTCAACCAAAAATTAAAAAATAAAATTAAGTTTATTGAGATAACGTGGATTTTAAGTGAGGAAAAAAATTATTAAGAAAAGTAGGAAGAAAAAATATTATTTAATCGTTCATAAATAATTTCATAAATTTTTTCTGTGCATTTAACAAATGTGTAAATCTCTGAAAATCATAGATTTATTCAGAAAATGTATATTCACATGGGACATGGCGACTTTCAATGTATATAATCAAGAGCCTATAATTTAACATGATCGAAAACGTACGAGCTAACGAACAAGAACGATCGCGCTTTTTCGTGTTGAAAATGATTATAGCAGCGAGTGCGGCTTGAGACACATATACCTCACTAACTTCTTTCTGCGGCTTGATGTTGTGTGTATATATAGGCATTAAGAATTCTGCTGAAGAACAATTTATAAGGCATAAAATCTTCCCCGATCACTCAAAATTGTGAACGATAAAATATTAAGCTCTGTTAGGCATATAGCGATTTAAGATGGTCTTAAAGTCGCTAAAATTGCTTTACCCCATAAAATATACTTTTGTTTTATTTCCGTCGTTTTCATGATTTAATTCTACCTGATTTTATTTATTATCATATATATATATAGAAACAAGACATGTATCTATAAGAAGAAAAATTAATCATTAAAATCATCATAGCTCACGAGTAATTACCATAAACATATATTTCAATTGTTTTATCAATAAACAATAAAAATTATAAATAAAACAAACAACTTGCTAAATTTCAGATATTTTAAATCTATTATTCTTATTTTTTATTATTAATTTTCGTATTATATCAGCAAAAAAATTTAATTATTAGTATTTTTGTTGATGAAATTGTTAATTTTTTTCAATCATTTTTTATCCTAATTAATTATAAAGGTTGTTGAATAATTAAAAAAAAATTTTTTATTGAATAAATTAAATTTTTAGTGATCGACTGGTTGATATTTCGAGACATCGCATGTAAAAAAATGAGTATATAAGGTATTTTGGATATCTTTTAAATAATTTTTTATCTGTATATTTTTTTATTCATCTTTCTGCATTTTTATTTTTTCGGTTTCGCAAGTGAAAACGTCGTATCCGCATACTCAACTCGCTGTATACCGCGCGTCTATTCGTACATAATGTATTATGCATCCCTCGCGGATGGTGGAAGGTGCTTTGCTATACAGCGCCTTACGTGTATACGCATAGGGGTATGACTCTATAGCTTTTTACGGTTATCCATATCCCGTTGGACATAAACATCAGCCAGTGAACTTTTTGGAAAGTCGAACATAAAATAAAAGTTGGATACGAACAATGCATCTATCATACACAACACTTTATTTATTCAACTGTCGCATGTTTATATATAAATCACAAAATATATCTCTAAATATAAACCACTAAAAAAATGATAATAAATAAAATAAAACTGAAAAAAATTGGATTGTTTTTTTATAAACTCTGTGGGCGACATTTAAAATAAAATTCTTGATTAGTTGAATTAAATGCAGGGTAGTAAATATGCAATTTTGAATTATAAACGTGAATAGAAAAGCGTTGGCGTATATATGCCGTCAATACGTCACTGCAATTCATTTTCGCGAGATGACTCTGGTGTAGGGCGCTTGAAGAAGGGGTGAAAAAGAGTGCATAGAAGGAAGAAAAGCCAGAGATAGAGGCGAAGGTGGAGAATATTGCGAGTCAGAAGCGTAGGCACTCTGAATGCAATCCACGTACCGACTGCTTTCAAATATTAATGTCACGTGACTTATTATATCTGAGGCGTGTGCGGTGGAGTGAGTGTTCTTCGCCATCTTGACGATTGCCCACCCCCCAACCCCCTATTTTTTCTCGTTTTTTTTTTACTGTTGCCGGTGCAATAAAAAAAGTCGTGAGTTATTCAGAATATCTTTCGCAAAATTATAAAACAAAAATTTTTCCTCGTTGCCCATATATTTTTCCCCCATCATGTAATTTTCTATAGACAGGAAAATTTTTAACAATGATTAAAAAAAATCAGTTCTATAAAAAAAAAAAAATTTTAAATGACATTTTTTACTCAAAAAATCGTGTTTCGACTGAAAAAAAAAATTTTTTTCCAGGGAAAGGCGATTATCACCGGTTAAATAAGGTATAAAATTAATTTAGTACGAAAGGGTGTTCAAAGTAAAAATATAAGCGAGTTAACAAGAGCATATTTTCAAATTACTTAGTTCCTATTATTCTGTACTATTTGTCCTCGATATATAAAGGTGAAGCATATACATGTGCAACGATTATATGTATATATATGCGACACATTTACTTTTGGATTAGCATAATAACGATTAATGCACTGCAACCAATCAAACGGAGCAATTTAAAAGCAGGTACCGCATGTCGCTTTGCGTGTATATATATAGTTATCCCCATTGATTTACATATACGCGCCACGCCGCGATGCAGCCGCTGTTGCGATACGTATTATGACGTCACACGTGCGCGAAAGGATCGCGTGCACGTACCCGTCAAAGGGTACTGTCGTGATATTGTCGTAACATATGCGGTTCACTCGCGCAGGGGTGCACCTAGCTATGTGTATAAACACATGAACGTATTACTGATATTGGCGATCAATACTCGCTATATCGTCATCGTCATTTCACGCGACGAAAATTATTTCAAATTGCAAAAATCATATTTTCAATATTTTTGTATTTTTATCCTACTTTTTTTGTTTATTTTAACCATGAATTTAATTAAATTTAATGTGAAATTGATTTTTTTTTAAGTATAAATAATTATTATTTATTTTGTATTTAATTAAAATTTGTTGAAAAAATAATTTTTTTTCACGAAAAAAATTTTTATTTGTCTTTAATTTTAGTAGAGATATTTTTTTGGGAAAGGATTTTTTTGCAAGGGATGTATAAAAAGTCACTTAGAAATAATTGAAAATTTTTTTTCTTCAGTTTTTTTTTTTTTCGAAAAGTTGTGTAACGATAATTGTGTATGAAATTTTTTTTATATACTAGACATGTGTTTTAAATATTGTCAATGCTGTTTCAATATTAATCAAATATTAGCCCTGCGGTAGGACAGACAAAAGGGACGTTTAATAAATATGTAGCTAATATATAAACAGTGGAAAAAAAAAATTTTTTTTTAGTCCGCAATAATATCGGGCTTGGTTAATTAATTAGCAAGCAAGAAGTCGTGCCTTGAGCGACGTGAATTTGGCCTGAATATTCCTCTCACTCTTTAAATCCTTTATATGCCTACATTTTATACGTATATACGTGCCTTTCAGTAAATGAAGATTGACACTCCAATCAGTAATAATGCATCAGTTATTATCACAAAATTATTTTGTATTATTATTTTAAAACGGAAAAAAAAAATTTCCGCAGAAAAATCACAGTTTTCACGATAAAACTCACTGACGCATATATACGCGCGCAAGAAATTAACGATGAGAAAATACGATGTTTTAGATTCTTCATTATGAAAATATTTTCTCAAAATAATTAAATTAAATGAATCTGGATAAAAAATTAATAATTTTTTCAACCGTAATATATATTATATATGAAATTTAGGAGAAAAAAAATTTAACGTTATTTCTCGAGACGTGAAATAAAAAAATAATAATTTAAAAAATAACTACATGGTAAAGTCTATCATCTATGATGAAAAACCCTTCTATTTCACCGGATGAAATGCTACTTGATTGAGTGCATCAATTATATAGACACAGTATAGCCACTGAAGATCGATGCATCGATTAAAAATAAAAAGCAGCACCACGCTAATGTAGTTCTAACGATCGACATCCGGCGGTGATCCGTATTTACGGTCTACTTTTATGTGATCTATAATTTTTTAGAAAAAAAAAAAAAAATTTTTTTTTTCAATTCATCCATTTGAAATTGATTATTATTATTTTAAAAGGGGAAAATGACAATATTGCAAATAGCAGTGATAATATTTTTTAATATAAAATATTTTTCTTTTTGGTGAAAATTGATGAAGTTAGATATTAATTTAATTAATGACGAATAAGTTGGGTGTTTACGTTCGTTGTTAAATTGAGAATGTTGTTTGGTGCAGGTAAAATCGATCGTTGCAAATTCTCCGCAATGTATTGAGTAGTTTATTGCTTTCATATATTTGCATGCTAAGCAGCTCGCGTGCTGCCAGCTCATCGTGTGTGTATGTGCATGAAAATACACGCGCAACTCTCGCCATACGTACAAATGTATCGAGAGCTCTCTCTCGCTCTCTCCCTATATCGAGCTTTTCGATATTCCCTGATGCTCATTTTATGAGACACCTTCATATATTTTATACTAACATATAAATCCCGATTTTTATCGGCTACAATGGACCGCGTTTTCGAGTTTTAATCACGTTAAAAAATTAATTACCCATTATAATATAAAAATAGCTGTTGTTTAATTAATAAAAAAAATTCCTGACCTGTGAAAATTATTTTTAATCCATGAAAAAAAAGTCCTAAACATATTTTCATTGAGAAATAGTTGTAACACTTAAATCTTCGCAAAAACAAGAAACTGACACGATGAGAAACTTTAATTTCCGAATCACGAGTGCGCAGTTTAAATCAACCATCATTGTCTTCTTGTTCTACGGTAGGTATATGCCGCCCACTACATACCCTCTCCCCCACTTGCCAGCGTAATCGGCGCTTTATCAATAGGGGATCGTAATGAGTTCGAAGATAATGGTGGCCTATCAGTCTTTGCCGTTGGAACAATGATGGATGTAGTCGGGTGTTTCGTGCCCTTGCACACCACCTTAAGATATCCTACCGATGCCACCCCCGCACCCCTCTTATAACGCGTATTCCCTTCAGCATAACCTGCTCGACACGCGAATTTATCTTCTATTAAAAATAATACCTCTATAAACATTTCTCACTGAAATAATGAAATAAAAATTTTTTTACATCCATAAATTACTACATCAACGGCATAAATAATTGCATTAAAAAAATTTATCCTATCATTTTTATATACCGAATATTTGAGATAAACTTTGAAATTTTTTTTTACAGATTATTTTTTTTAATTTATTCATTTTGTTATCAGAGGGTATTTAGCAGTGTAAAATTTTTTTTTGTTAATAATTAGAAAATTAATATGATTCTAATAGAGGTCCTATAATGAAATATAGGGGGGAAGTATGGGAAAATTTATCTTTTGACATTTAATTAGTTTCCAAGACACGATACGATAAATTTTCGGTAATGCATTTGATTAAAGGATAATGCCTGCTGGTATTTTCTCCCCTTTCTCTTGAAAACCCTGGTGCATGGATATCTCATCCCTCCATCTCCTCTGCCCTCTTACTATGTCCACCTCCACCTCCGTCAGTTCTGTCTGTTTCTAGTCAAGCTCAGTCGCAGATTTAGCGTCAAATTGCTATTGGTCTCGCTGTAGCCGGAGAAATTAAGGCTGTAAAACACACGATTTTTTTCTTAATTGACTCCTGAATAAATATATTCGCAAGTTCATAAAAAAAACACGTGGGTTAGAGGATGAAAAAAAAAAATTCTTAGGCTCGTATGGCATTGATAATTAAAATAAAAAATTCAGCGGTATAAAATATACTGTTACATTATATGTTTTAATTAAAAAATATAATTACGTCTAATTATTCTCTGTATCCCTCACGTTTCGTAAAATTTTAATCCATTCGTACATTTATTACATCAACTCGAACGAGTGTATATTACTTCACAACGTGGGTAGTATTTACCTTACCTCGCACACCGTGTACGCGTTTCGAGCTGCAGCACTAATTACACTAACACCACGAAGAATGTTTGACGCATTTGCCTCCTTTTTCAACCCCTATTTCTTTAATATATTTTTTATTCGGTTGTTCATTTACAATTGTCATTATTAATACATTTAAATATAAGAAAACTCGTTTTTTAATAAAAATAAGAACCTAAACAAATTCTTTCTGAATTATATTACTCAAATTACATGTGAAAAATACGAATTTTTAGTTTAACAACTGTTTTTTAAGGCACCAATCACCTGGATCATTTTGAAATATCGTTTTTCTTACTTTTCACCTTTGTAAATCTATACTCGACCATCCCAACCACACTTTTCGGTTTAAACCGATATTCTGGGATATTTGGCTCGTAAAATTCATCAACTATTCAATTCTCATTTCCTTCTTACGTACTTTGCGAAAATAAATAAAATATGAAGATATTTTAATAGATATCGATAAAATCTTGATTTTTTTCTCAAATAAAAAAATTTTATTAGTCAAAAATTAATGTTTTTAACAGTTATTTTTTATTAATATTTTGAATTTTCATTTTTTTTTTTTCAAGTTTTTCCTGATATGATAAAAAAAAATCTTCACAAAATTAGGATTTTTTGACACTTGTTTTTCATTAATATTCGTTAAAAAATTGTTTTTGCTGAAGAAATTATTATTTTTTTTTATAGTGCAGTATTTTTTATGCATGTTAAAATTTTAAAATCATTTGGAATCAAGAGTTTGTTGTTAAATGTAATAAAAAACAGATTTATAGATGAAGGAAACAACGCATGCTGAGTATGCCTTTGCGATTGCATATATTAATAATCTTTACTCGGCCGGCCTTCACACGTCGTGCGAAGGTTGATTATGCTGCTCACATGTATACAGAGTGTCTCTGTATAGAAGGCGTATATTTGTTAGGTCGCGTATAGGCGCTGCTGACGTTTGAGCTTGCAATTAAGAGTAACGCGAGAACAGTTTCGAGAAAGAGGGGGTCGCACCTCGCGATAAGGGTGACCCATAAGAAAAATCGACGTTCAAGCCAAGTGACGTCCCACATATACATTATATACCGTCATCGTATACCCCTTTGGTTCTACTCTCACCCTGTGTTGTTGCGATCTCAACATTGCGTGTCACTCGCGTCTAATCTCGAAGAAAGTTTATGGTTACTGCAACGGCATACGTCACGAAAACGCGACAACTATTAATAGCATCGTCTGTATAAATTGCAATTTATGAACATGCATTTATATTGTTGCAATCAAATTTCATTTCTTGAATTTCCATAATCTCAAATTTCTATTTTGAAATTTCCATCATGCTAATGGGTATATTATTCTTAACCGTGTTAGATAAGATTTATTGCATTCAATTTAATAAATTCAAAATACGCGGTTTTTTTTTAATAAATTAACATTTTTTTTATCTAAAAAAATTTTTTAAATAATTTTTTTTAATCTATTTTATTGATAATCAAATTTTAAACATTTTTTTTTTTTATTTTTCATTGAATTGTGACAAATTCTGAGAAAAAAAATATAAAACAACATTGAAATTAATTTTTTTTTTTCTTTGATATAACTTTTTTTGCATAAATAATTTTTTTTATCAGGAAAAAAAAAAATTTTTTTTAGCTGTTTTTTATTAATAATTAAATTTTAAAACATTCTTTACTTTCATTTTTTATTGAATTGTGATGAATTCTGCAAAAAAGTATATATATATATATTATTGAAATTGTTTTTTTAAAATTTTGAAATAATTTTTCACACCTTTTTTAGCTTATATTTTGCAAGGATATATATTTTTTTTTATTTTCCAATGTTTTGAGGATATTTTAATTGTTAAAAAAAAATATATTGCGAGATTTGCGAGTATATTAGGGCGTTTTCGGACAAGGTATAATGTTCGTCTTAACCAAAGCCACGTTCTTGGGGCAGTGATGGATCGGGTCGGGTTATCACCGCCTAGAACACCTCGGCATTGCTTTACTCCCTCGATTGAGGATGGTTTGCAGGAGAGAATGAGGGAAGACGGGTATTATCGGGCAGAAAGTTAAGAGAGGTACTTACCCTCTTGGACAGCTGCTAAATAGAAGCATTTCTGAGCTAATGAACAGTCATGTTTTCCAGCTAAATCTCGATTTTTAAAAACCACTGAATCACCATCACCGAAAAAATTATGCACCACGATATCTGAATATATTTATTGACAAAATGATGAACGATTATTTCCATCAGCATAAAATCGCTGATTTTGCAAAGTCGCCACAGGACACGATATACAGTCGCTTTTTCTTTTCACCTGGACACACACTATGTATACATATCTAACCTGAAGCATCGCAGACTCGGTGTACGTGTCGAACCCCCGCGGTGACTCGCCACCATCTCGCACGCCGGCTATTCCGCCGCAGATCGCTGTCAGATCGGCGCTTGATTAAAATCCCCCAGCCTCCGATATATACAAACCTCCGAATTCTATCCATGGTTTTTTTATTCCTTCATTTTCTCGACGTCCATCTGCAACGAAACAAGTCTACCATAAATATCAGCACACCTCAAATCATTTATTTACAATTTCTACAAATTTTATTACCGATTTCAAACACAAAAAAAAAAATGAAATTCATGCAGATTCAATTGAATACGAGAAGGTAATATGTTGATAATTAATACCAAGCCACAATAATGGTCGAAAAAAATTTTTTTCGTTAAAAAAATACAGAAAAAAATCAAATTATTGATTAGTTGGATAAAATAACTGAATATTCCGTGGCTTAGATACAGTTATACATGTGCATATAGTGTATAACTTCGAGCTATCTAACGTCCCTTGGCGAGGCCCACAATGGTCGTGTTTGCATTTCGTTATATTCAACTGCGTCTGAAAATAAAGAGAACGAGACGGCGAATATAATGCGAATTATAATGTTTGTTCGCAGTTCGACGACTGGGAAAATTTCCTCTTGTTGACGCAATGTATGCTGTGGGCCAACTTCCTTTTCCCCTCAGCGATTATTCGGTTGACTTCAGTCTACAATTCGATTTAAAAATTAGCAATCTTTTCAAATAAGAATTTTCAATTTACTCACGACGCATAATTTCCGTACATTAACAGGTATTTTCTCGTGGTTTTCACCATCACACGTTAAATCGTCTTAAAAAAATTTTTATTCACTGATTGAAATAATTTTAAAATAATAATTCTAATCAAATTTTATGTTCGAATTTCATTTATGGGCAATTAAATTCTTTTTTTATCTTCATCAATAAAACTGTAATTCTGCACAGTTAGATAATATTAGCATTGGATGATGGAGAAAAATAGTTGTACAAACCTTGGCGTATTCTTGGCAATTGAGTATCAGCCGTAGAGAGTGGGTATCATCAAGCGCAGCTTGTAATTTTGATTATTTGACCGCTTACGATTCCATTCCGTCTGTTTGGCCGCAGGATTTATTCTGCTTTACGGGAAAGATCATATAAAATTTATCCAACTAATCCAACAAATCCATTTTTTCAGTTTTTTAAATTGATCAAAAAAATTTTTATTTTCTTTTTATATTCAACTAAAAAAATCATTTACAATTTTTTCTAATTATTACAGCCTAAAAAAAAAAAAAGAAAACACATTTAATTGTACAAAACAATTTTTCTCATAACAAAAAAAAAGTCAGTCTGAATAATTGGTAAAAAAAATAAATCTTGAAGAAATTCTAATTTGTCGTTTTAAAAGATATTCATCGGCCAATGAGAAGGCGAACGACTTCAGGGACAGAATATTTCTCTCCTTGTTCTTCTGATCGTTTGCATGAGCCTCATCACGACTGCACACATACAAAGGAAGAAGGAGAGATAATTCAAAATTGGTAATCACACGATGGCGCCAAGCTCACAAGCAATCTCAGTGTCTTGTGTTGTTCATTTTTTGCCGCAATATGCTCCTGGCCAAGTCCACCATTCTGTATAGGCTTCACATCGTCATCAGAGGCACATCGGGCGTCTCGGTGGCTTTGTCTTTGTGATGAGATAGCCGACGTGTAACTCTGCGCGCTCTTTCAGTTTGCAAAGGATGAGAGTTTATGCCAGCGGCTACTGAGATACGCTTTGAATTATCTACCAGAACTCTCCGCGTCATTTGTTCAATGCTTTGACCACTTGTTCCAGAGTTCTCCGCATCATTTTCACGCTGTGAACTCGCGCAATAAGCTTCAAATTGCACCTAAGAATGACAACTCCTTGTTTTAGGTAGACATTGTCCTTAAGAATGAGAGCCACAGTAATTGAAGTTGACTTACCATCTTGAGAAATGTATTCTTGGCTGTTAGGTGTGAGACAGCAGTAATGACATCCACTTTGAACTGTAGTGGACCGTGCAATTCCTAGTGTCAGGACTTGAAACTGTGTGTGTCACCATCTCTTCACTCTTCTCTAAGGGATTAAGTCTCAGTCGCCACAT
This sequence comes from Macrocentrus cingulum, assembly GCA_002156465.1. Lineage (NCBI taxonomy): Eukaryota > Metazoa > Arthropoda > Insecta > Hymenoptera > Braconidae > Macrocentrus > Macrocentrus cingulum. Next base: position 105,994 of record MVJL01002936.1, on the reverse strand, counting down.
TGTGTAGTCGCAAATGCATCATGTCAATCAGCTCAAAAAAGACACCACATTGTAGACGTACAATGTCTCTCGAATTCAATTTCCTTCATTCCAATTACATCTAAATATATCACGACTTCAACCATCAAAATTTTATTTGCAATTTATCTTCCAAATACCATTGACTAAAATTATTAAAGATGCAACCGAAATTTTTTAGGAGAAAAAAAGCCAATAATTAAGCAGTTTACACCCAAAGTTTAAGATTTTCATATTGATATAATGATGAATTTATTTAAATAATCAATTAATCAGTTGGATAATTTGCGAAAATAATAATAAATAAATTATTTTACTGACTGTGCGCCTTGAGAATTCTGCACTCATCGAAAAACTACGAGGCGCGGTGTAATCATTGATTATTACTAAAAAAAAAAAAAAATTATAGAGCACACTTCTTTGAATGTAAAAAAAAAACGCAATCATATACACCGAGTTTTATACTAGTTTTAAATACCAAACAGCCTTTTAGTAATAAATAAATAGAGAATCATCAAGTGTTTTTAAAAAAAAATCGCATCCGGAATCGAATCTTGCTTCAGAATCGTTAATAAAAAAAAAAAAAGACTAAAAAGCCAACAAATGCATGGAATCGAGTCGAAGGAATGCATATAACGACCTAGAAATCCTGAATATCCAGCTCGTGGATGCCTCGAGAGGGAATTCCAGGACTATGTTTGACCAGGATCAATTAATCACTTAGCATATTACTCTATAACACATACATGGCGAGTCATAGACAGGAGCGTCGTCGATAGCTTGTCCCAGCAGCCGTAGGAGGGCCGGGTTACACGGTGGCAAGACACTGATTGAATTGAAGTAATATCAGCGGCGGTGAGTAATGGGCCAGTGGGAATTCAAATGTGGTCCTGTCAGTGACTCTGCCAGCATACACACATATGCGCTGGTGGAAGTGCAGCGATCAGATAGTGTGCAGTCATGCCAGGTGATTATATCGCATTATATGAGCGCTACTGTGTACTCAGCGTCCGGTTTGGATCGCTCCTCAATGCTGCCTCGCGTCGATGGACAACTTTTGACCAGTCTCCACGCAGAGGCAGTCACTTCAATGAGTCATGTCCTCGCCGTCAATAAATACTCGAGGTGTAACGCACCTGAAACCTGCTCTCGAGTCATTGGAATGAATGTTCAGTGTTTAAAATGGATGCACACGGCTGCAAGGCCCAACGCGGACAATCAAAAGTCAATATGATCGCTGGCTGAGTCGAGCCCGGGTGGTCCCAGAAGTCCGCCGAGACCTCAAGACCCACTGGCGTCTCTTTATCTACCTGACGCCTGCAAAACAATGTGCACAGCCGTGAATGCATCTGATTGATATGTGATACCGTCCCACCTATCACAACACACCGGCTACCTGATAGCTGTGGATGGAGTATCTGCATCCGTTATTATTCGGAACAATGTTGTAGTCGATAGTCCCCATTTACTATGTGTAAAGCCGGTGGGTAATCGGATTTTTAGATTCCGAGCGATGGAGACTAAAAAGCTTATTGCCACAGAATTCAGACGCTTTTATATGCTGATATCTTGATAAGGATGAAAGTTAGACAAATTTTGAAAATAACCTTTTTTATAGCTAATAAAATTCTTGACAAAAAAGGTTTCTTAAGAAAAATCTATACTTTCAATAGTTTTGAAGATATTTCGATTTTGGGAAGCTAGAATTTTTTATAAGAGCTCTTTTGGTTGAAAAAAATTAGAAATGATTTAACTGCGAATATATTGATAAGGATGCGAATTACATAAATTTTGTTAGGGACCTTTTTTGTAGCTGATAAAATTCCCTATAAAAAAGGTCCTATCAAAAAAATTTCTATATTCTGCAGTTCTAGAAATATTTCCGTTTTAAACAATACGTTAATTTTCCACACTCGATTTGAATTAGTAGCTGAATTATCAAACTGATTGAATAAGCAGCCTAACTATTTTAGAAATAACTTTTAGCATATATAGTTATAATTAGTTTGATTATGGTTGGACGAATAAAAAATTTTATTTTCCATCGGGCACCCGGTATAAACCACGACTGCACATCAACCGGTCCAATGATATCTCGCTGCGTCTGGCAATGATTTATTCGCCTTGAGATGGTGGACTTGGGTTACTCGTGAGTCCTCGCACTCAAACAGAAGCCATTGTAGACAGAGATACCTCTGGGATTGTTAATAAAAAAAAATTAATCTGCAAAGGTCACGAATATAAAGGCAAAGACCTCGAATTTCTTCAGGCACCACGCTTCGATTGCAGCGCACACTCTGTGATTCAATATATAAAATAATTATCCATCGGTGGGCCCACGAACTTTGGGCCTTATGGCAGGGTCCCGCCGGATAATCATATGTGTGTATTTCCCATGGGCTCTTGTCTTCACTGCGCCTGATTACATGGTATCGGCATATCTGACAATGCGACCGAACCTCTTACCTCATTCCGTCTCCTCCCCATCCGTCACCATCTTTGTTTATGCCCCTCTTGCCACCCGCAAACGGGTGTGTCTCGTCTATATTGCGATGAATGGCTTTGCCATCTTATTGAGCTATCAATAAGACATGTCTTGGGCACATGAGGCCCCTTTAAGGGCCAGGCCCAACGCTCGGGCCTTTGATCTTTGCCGGCGCAAAAGTATCTTACAATAAATATAGATGCTGTAATGCACCCCTTTGACTGCGTCATCATTTGTGTTTTTTTTCCTCTTTTGTTTTTCAGCATTATTATTGGCATTTGCATTATTAACGTTATACGAAACCTATTTTAGACTTGAAAATATGTACTGATGTCCCTGCAATCGCTGATATAATTATAGAATAAAATAAATTCACGTCCCGCGTACGTAGTGAATGCATATATCTACGTCTGCCAAATGATACGGAGATACAGCTATAAATCACCGTCCAAGTTATAGACCTTGCCCAGTAACTCATTGCCACGTTTTGTGACTCTAGCGTTGGCTGCTATCCACGCAAATGCTATTGCTTATGATTAAAGTCAGTCGAAAGTGGAACATTGCATCTTTATGTCAATTGCCAGTGCGTTTTATCGATGACAAATATATCCTGCATTGGCTCCACTGTCGTTATTCTTTTTTTACACCGGTTTAACTGCAGTTTTAGTAGAAATATAAATTTATTTTAATTGTGATTATGATAGAAATCGTATGGTTTAAATGCTTTTTTTTACGTTTAAAAAAATTTTAACAGTAAAAACTGTTTTATTATTCAAACATCCAGTGATAAATTAAATTTGATCAAAAGGAGATGAAAAGTTCATTAAAATTTCGGTAGAATTCGTGTTAAATCATGTAAAAAATAATCGACTTGATGAAAAAAAATTCCCAAAATTTTTATCTCAGTAGATCAAATTTGATTTATTTCGATCCCACTCGATCAAATCTCATTTTTTACGGGATAATAAAATAAAAATAGAAACAGCCTTAAAATTGTTTATGTAAATTAAGTGGAATTTGTACTTTTTTCTATTGAGAATATTTGTTGAATTTTTTTCAAGGGCAAACTCGATGGTTCTGGTAGGGATATTGATTGTTCTAATTATTCTACGGGGTTTGAAATATTTTAGGTTCGATGATCGGGAGGACCCGTGGTCCTCCGGGGTTACGGTAGGCCTGCGGTACCCTGGTAGACGTGAGGTTTAAAGGAGTAATGGCAGCGGGGGGTATGACCAATCAATTACTAGTAGTGCAGCGGCCCCACACACAGCACCAATATTACCAGGACCATTACCTTTCGCCTGGTACACCTTCGCGGGCAGGATGCGCGCTTACAAATTCGCGCCCACCCGCCGCGATACCACTACACACTTTCTATCCTATCCTTCCTCGGTTTTATTCTTCTGCCTTTCTGCTTCTTCTTGCCACTCGCGCGGCAATTCATAAATCAGTTGAATAAAAATTAAAGAAAGACCGCAACAAATTTGTCCTCTATGAAAATCGATAAATTCATTAATTTATCAATATAAAATCGATTTAAAAATTTTTAATTCTATAAAAAAAGCCAGATAGATACAGTGTAGATTGTTATTTCTTTCGTCAGCTTTGTAGGTAAATTAACAATGAATTTTTTCTGCGGTCTGTGGTCTGGTAGTTTAAGTTTGTAAAAGTTGTGGCTGGAGATCACCAGAGTTATTTCGCCGCCAGAACACGACTGATATATCTTTGCGAGTTATCGACTATCTGAGAAAATGCTATGTAGATCAAACCACATAATTTATTTTTTCTTTAAATTACTGCATAGTAAAAAATAAAACGAATTAATTTTTCTTGATATTTTTTAAACCGTGAAATGGCATAAAACATTTGAAATTAAGTTTTAAATAACTTATTGTTGCATTAAAATTGATGTTAATAATTTTTTTTTGTAGTATAAAAATTGTTTTAAATATTTTTCTTCAATTTTAACGTTTTGCTGTAATTTTAATGTTTATAGGTGAGTTTTTTTTTTTTTGTCTCTGAGCACTTTGATAGAATTTGTGGGAATAAATGTTTTGAGCTATGGGGGACGACGATGGTTTTCTCTCTGTGAAAAGCAAATATATAGAGTCTGAAGATCACTAGAGAAAGTCCAAGTAGCCTAATCTATTTTGGTCATTTTTCACGACGCCATGCAATCGTATCTATAAATCATATTAAATATGATGTTATGGTGCGGCAAATGCGCGTAACACAAGAGCCAAAGCTACGAAACGGAGAAAAGGAAGAGAGGGAGACATATAGAAGGTATATGCGGTCTTTAAATCATATTGGCCGAAGGCATAACGCATTGGGGACGTGAAGATCAAAGAAGATTTTTAACGCAAACACCTATATATGGCTTTTGAAAGTCTTTTGAATTTTTCACGTCATTCAATTTCCGCTTGAAAATTACTACACACTGAATGCACAATTTATTAACTGTGAATTTAATTTATTAATCATTCATGAATTCCTCTATTCGCACAGACTTAATAAATATAAAACACAGCATTAAATTTCCTATATATATATTTATTAATAAAAAAAAAAAACAGTTTAATCATGATAAACATGATGGAAAAAATTTTTGTCGTCGAAAAATCTCCCTTGGAATGGCTTATCACAGTTTGTTGGATAAAACAATATACCAGTAATTTTTCTATTTACGATAAAAAAAATTTTTTTTCACTCGTTAATAATCACCCATGAATCTTTTGATTGCAGAGACCCCCATGCGCGACCCAGATACATAGCAAACGTCAGTTGTCCATATTCCTAATGGTACAATCACAGTGTGCTAAGTACACAGCGCTCTTATCGCACTCTCACCGTATGAATATTCTATGTCGCTTAAGTATAGTCTACGTGCTTGACATAACACACTCGCATATGATATGTACACGAGCTCGCATCGTGTGTGTCGTATGCGCGGCAGCTCACGCACGTCCTACCGCGCCGATACAGAAAGTCGAGATATATATACCTATATTAAATGGCGAGAAGGAGATAAAGACTGTGCACTCGCGTATGCTCATACGTATTATACCAGCGTATGGTAGGTCGTCATGTGTATATGGAGCCGGGCGTGGGTGCCGCTATATACGAAATGATTAATTATATCGCCTATGGCTATTCGAACAAGCATCGCGTGGAAGCACCCCCTGCACGTCCAAAACACGTTCTGGTGATACTCTGCAAAGCTTTACTAATAATTTCGACTCACTACCGCAACCGAATTTATGACACACAGTAAAATTTCATCGATTACAGATTAAAACAAAAATTAGTTATACTCTTAAGAAATTTTATGCACAACAACGCGACTGGAACCGGAACAACAACATAAATTGGGAAATGAAAACATCCGGAACCGAAACAATCAAACTGGCCGGAACAACATAAACAAAAATAATTATCACGACAGGAACAACAAAATGAAGATGGAGAACGAGAACAAGAGCAACAGCACGACCACCAAAAACAACAGGAACAACAGAAAAAACATCAAATACGACAGAAACAACAAGAAAAACATCCACCACGACAGGAACAACAGGAACAGATCTGTCGAACGCGGCAGGAACCGAAAGAACAATACAAACATGCAGAATGAGGATATCAGGAACAGAAACAACAATATGAAGATGAAATTCGGGAACAACGAGAACAGGAAGAACATCAAACGCGACAGGAACAGCAACAACAATATAAAAATGAAGAGAGGGAACAACAGAAATAATCAGAACATGAACCACATCAGGGAACAGCAGGAACAGAAACCGCCAGAACAATAAAAATACGAATGCAAATGAAAACGACAAGAACACCAGAAATAACAATGACAAAAAAACGAAAATAAAAGTGTGAACGTGTGGAACAGTTGAAAAATGTTGAAATATTTTTAGACAATATATATAGTTATCTTAAATTACATAAAGAAATGGAAATGGAATGTATTCACGCGCAAATAAATCAGATCCAAGCAAATGAATTCTACAGAGAACGTATACGTATATAGATCACGCAACGACGGATGAGTTAATCTACGGATTTAAGTGTCTCTGGATGTGCTCAAGCTCCCCATCAATGTCATCTCCTGCAGCTCAGCCCTTTCAGACTTATCGGACGCTCCAGCTATACACGGACCGAACGTATTTCCTCCTACTCTTACGCTCATCGTGATGCTCTTAATATTCGCGCACGGATTTCCACGTCGCGACACCGACTGAAATCATCCTCGCACTATGTACAAGAGGAAACAATCGTATATATTCTCATGTGTAATTTAAAATACATCAGTGTGATGAAAGTTCCTGGGCGCAGAGAAATAAGATTAAACTAATCAAAAAAACAACTCTACAAGCATTTTTTCTATAGAAGCAACTTTTTTTCATCAATATAAATTTTTGTGCTTGGAAAATATTTCGACAAAGGCGATAGTTCAGGGTATAATGCTTGTGGACATAAGTCCATATAACGAATAAAATTTTGTCGCGGGTGTAGCGACCTGCTGCAAGACCGATGAATAAATTTAGGCACCGCGTCGCGACGCCACGTATCTCTCGATTACTGGCGAAAATCCCTCCATAGATTCCCGAGTGCCTTGTCCGTGGATGCATAACACGGTTCGCGGTGCAGTAAAGTAGCGTGGGTGACATGCGGGATGATGGACTGAGAAGCAGGTGCGGTCATGTACTTGGCTTTCTTCTTTAGCCTCTTTTTCCTACGTCTTCGTGCGCACGCACGCAAAACAAAGACTTTTCCGCACCGAATTGAAATGTTCTAATATTAATTGTCAGGTTTATTTGCATACGTCTCATGCTAAGAACAGCCGAGAAATTATCTAGCTTTAACGAATTTCGCATAAACCCACTCCAACAATAACTATTTAATCATTAATTATCATGCTTTTTTAAGAAACAACGATTTTCTTCCTTAAAAATAAAAAAATACGTTTCATTGGACATTGATGAATCGACGGTGGCACATATTGAGCACACAAGAATCTGGGTATAGCCATATCGCATACCTCATAGGATTAGGGATAGTCCACGGTCCAGCGCGTCACCATAATACGACTGGAAACAGTAATCGATCCGACAGCTAATCGAATAGCGACCGTTGTCACTGATGCCACCAAATACCTTCAAGTCTGCTCCCTCGAACTCTTGACAGCCTCGAATATGGAACCTTCGTTTTAAATTGTCCTTGGCTTCTTTATTTTTTTTCCTCCAACAATTCTATTGCTGTCAGAGAGTCCCCGCAGATTCCTGCAGTGCTCCATCGATAATGTCCACTTCAGGCTTCGTCAAGTTCAAGATTTTTAGGAGTTTTTCTTTTTACAAAAAAAATTAATAAGACAAATCGAGCATTGATTAAAATTTATTTAGTACAAGGGAGGATTGAGACATTGAATGCGAGGATTAGTAGATTTATTTTTAATGTATACTCTGGGCATTGTTTTTTCGATTTTCAGATCGAAAGAGTGCGCCACGCGAAAGTAAGGACAGAATTGACGCGCAGCAAAAGGTGAAGAGGACGCCTCGCGTAATGACGGGGCATAAATAACTCGGACATTTACGTGCGCATTGATTTAAGCAAACTAATGATTTCACTTTAGTCGCGGCCAGGGGGAGAGAGACACAGCGAGAGTATAGAGCGCGCCGCACACGCCGCTTGAACTCTCTTATGGTACACTCTGCTGCCATTACATTGACGTTTATATTCACAAAAATAATTTACATGTCTTCTCGTTTAAAATAAAAAATCTTTCCCATATAGACAATAACGGTTAAGTGTAAAAATCCACCGATTTCTTCACTTTACATTATTTTTTTAATATTACAAAAATCTATTTTCTGAAGATAAATATTTTTTTTTTTAATTGAAATAAAGCAAAAATAGCCTCTTTAAAAGTCTTCACAACTCTTCAAAACTCTCTAGTATTAATAAATTTAATGATATTAACCGCACAAAAGAAAGAAAAAAAAAAAACTTTTACAGACTTTTTCTTCAGAAGAAAACTTTAATAGCATAAAAATCTAATTTTTCAACGTTTCACTCGATATCTACACTGTAATATAATTTTTTAATTTTAAACGAGTAAACCCTTCAAATTTTTCGTTTGATTTTTCGTCATTTTTATAGATGCTTTAACATTTCTAACTTTTAGGTCATTAAATCAAAAGTTAAAAATTTATTTTTAATGCATAAAAGTAATTTTAATAAATACCCAACAAGTTTTGCGATAAAAATACATATCAAAGTAAAATAATCATATTTTTAGCCATCAATAAAAATTATTTCAACTTGAAAAATATCACAACGAAGCTCTAATGACTCGAGAATAATAATATTCAACCTGAATCATCAAAAGATATTAAAAACCCTTCAGATGATGCCACAATAAAAGCTGTAGAGAGATCTGTTGGTGGTCCGCAACAACACGAATCGTCTTAGACGTTGAATCATTTGTCAAGTTGTCGATCAGCGCGCCTCTCGCGAGCCCGATTACCATTTTTCAAAGCCGATATTGGTCAGAAGCCGGATGAGCGCTACTGAAATTCATCAATCGCCCATCTCCACAGTTCACAATCGGAGAATTTCTTGTACTCACCCTTGGCTCACCCTTCAACAACTCGTAATGACTTGATTTGTGGTCCCAAACACGTTCTGTTGCGTCATTTTCGAGTGTTGCACATGCCGATCGTGGCATTGAATAAACAAAACAGTGACGAGGCACATCTCTCAACCATCAGCTGCAGGATAAGCCAGAAATCACGGTTGATGGAACTATTAGAATCTAGAGGGGAGAAAAGTGCCCAAATACTCCACACGGTAGCCGATTTCGTGATTATCGATGATTGCAGCCGAGCTCGGGCAAATGTAATTTAGGACGCGTCCGTGAGGGAGAATTCGATTGAATTCCTGCGAGATTTAGGGCCTAAAGGCCCTCTGTTTGCTCTCGGCCGTTTCCGTATTATTCTCGATCGATCCGAGATATGTCCGGTAGCAGACCGGTCTAGCTAGTAATCAGGATAATGGTGCGGCTAACGTCATGATCGGTTTCGGATCACTTTCGATGCCTTTAGGCCTTCGTGCTATAAATCTGCCTACGAGGAGTTTATCAACAGTGAATAAAATTTATTAATAGTTGATAAATTTCATGTTAAGTACGTGGTTTCAAATCGTTCGCAAGATTTACTGTTAATGAATCGATTCACCAGTGAAATGAAATATTGATTACTTAAGTGAATGAATTAGAATCGAATGTTTTATAGATAAAATAACATTTAAAATTAGAAAAACAAATTTTTCTTCGATAGAAATCGGTATTGATTGTAATTATAGTTATATTGGCAAATGTGAAAAAAGCTGTTTTGGAGTTTGATTTCAGAGATTCGAATTGATGAGCGAATCAATTGAACTCTGAGGCCATGTGTCTGCAGGGTTTCTTCAGCCCATCATTTCTGCAGAATCGATGCGATCATTGCGCACACCTAATCGTTTCCCGTAAAAGGACCACACATATCGATAGAGCCCGAAGGCAATTCTGTCGATACGGACACGTGTTGCAGCATTCATTTTTTCATTCTGCCCTCTTCTGCAGACTTTCTGCCCCGCGTCCGAGCGTGATCATAAACATACAATGCACGACGCCGAGCGCGAATCGTGGGTCACGGTGCGTTATAACCCGGAACGGCATTATAACCTCAAACGCGAAACTCAGAGACGAAGGCGATGACGGGGGCGCCACAGACGCATTCGTGACTTTTTCAAAATCTCGCAATTACGTCACACACATGGACTGTGCACTCATTAGGGCTTTCGGTCGATATGTGTATTTAAATGCTGCGCTTTGTTTTCATTCGTAAGAACATGACCGGTAACTGCACCCACGATTCCCGGAATCTTGAGCAATAACTTCAGAAAGAAAATTGAATTTAAATATTATTCTCGTTGAAAATCATGTCGGTTTTCTTTTATTTCAAAACAATCTTCTAGATAAATTGAAAATCATTTGAAAAATGACATTTAAAATAATTTTAACAGGTGTGATCCTGCAGACGATCTTCTAAGCGCATTTAAAAAAAAGTGTATGACGGTGTCCACGATATTTCAGATTTGGATCATGAAAAATTAAAAAATTCAATCAGATTATCTTTTAAAAAACAAATAAATATTAAAAATCAATCAAAGAAATAGTCAAAATTTAAATTTTTAATAGAATGACGACAATTGAAATACAAAATTTGAATTTACGATAGAACCTTTCGTGAAAAATTGTTTTAAAAAAATAGAAAAAATTAGTTGGATATCTTATTTCTAAGATTAATCACTGAGGAATGTATCTAAAAAGGTTGTGTTAAAATTTCAGATCAATCGGTCGAGCCATTTTTTAAAAATCGCGATCATCGACTGTGAAAACACCGTTTTCGAAAAAATGCGTTTAAATTCGAAGAACGGCTACTTCAGCTTATGTATCATCTAGAATATTTTCAAAATTATATTTAAATACATTCACACTCCAGAAATCTAAAAAAAAAAAAAACATATTTTTTTGATATAACCCGTTAAGAAATCAAAAAAATCAAGTTTATAATTTTTTTAATGAAACAATTGCGTGTGATAAAAATTATCATCCACTTATTTATAGGCAAGAGGCATACTTTTATATGGACAGTGTATATTTTATAATCAAGTCTAAATCCAGATTAATCCCGATCAATCTAACCTCGAAGGTTTATTCGATATGTCCCTGCGTGAAATTCAGGTTAACGATGCCACATGCGCAAAGTGCCAATCCCGAAAATTATCCTCTAATAACCTGAACTCATGTGCGAGAAAATTTATCGGTGATAACACTTACATGAAAGCCATGAAATGTCCATTTCAAGATGAACAACACACGCGGAGATTTAGATTTTATGGTGAAATATTTGTAACGAAATATGTTGATATTACCAAGCTAACGTCCATAATTTGATGATGCCCCAGGTGCCAACAAGATTGACGACGCATTCACTTTAACTCGATTCATCCGGTTGCTTCTTGTCCAGTAGCGACGTTCTTTCATTCATCTGGACCTTTCACCCACACGCATACGATTTTTTCTTGCTTTTCTTTCAGGACCAATCACTGGAGCTTATTCCATTGGACGCAACCAATCGCCCAGTCCCGACTATCGGAATACGCGTTCAAGGGACGTATCATCAGGATGAAGAACGACCATCACGGTCGTGCAGTGTCCACCAGGTTACTAATGATCTCGCGTCCAGCAAAATACGTATGGAAGCACATCAGGACCTGGTCTCTGAATTAAAATTGCCGAAGGCTGTATAGCAGCCGGTTACCCTTCTCTCCTCTACGATGATTAATGATAAGTTCACACTCAGAATGCACACATAGGATAATCAACGCGATATATTCTGGCCACCAAAGTCTTGCTGGAAGAATGTATACCGGGTGGGCGTTTCATGATATTTGCTCACTGTAAAATCATCTCTTTTATCCGCCAACTTGTCGATAGCTATCGAAAATAATTGGCTCAACTTTCAAAACAAACAACATTTCTGTTTTTATGCAGTAATAGCATTAATTTAATTAAATAGCAGGCTGTTTTCATGAATTAGGGCATTAAAATCAATGAATTTTCCAAATTTTCTCATTAAGCGATTAGAATAATTTTAGAACACTGAAAAAACACGTGTATCATATTGAAAATGAAAAATTTGTTTTTTTTTGTTTTGATAGATTTTTATGGTTTTAGTGGATAAAAACGTTTTTTATTGAATAAATGAGCATTTACCGATGGTTTTTAATCATTTTTATGATTTAGTCCACAAAGGATCGTTTTAGAATTCATCTTTTTGTGTGTTTAACGAGATAATTTAGATGTTAAAGTGTGAATTGCGATGTTTGATTAGCAATTTAGTAATTTTTTTCATTAGTATCAGATTTTTTCTATGCTTTAGTTGAGTTCTGACACCCGGTAGATACTGCCTAACAAAACAGCCGCTTTCGGGGCACGCTCTAAGAACTGTCATATCACGTTCGTTTGACAAAGGGTGTTCTAATGATTAATTCAAGGATTAGTTGGACGACTAAACGATGATTTGATAAGATCGCGCGCGGGATAATGATCGTTCAAATGGTTGGAAAAACGCTCAATGATATGCTTTTAAGCAGGATAAAATTTTTCTTTAGTTATAAGCAAGAAAGTTGGGCTCGTTTATTTTCGTTTTGACAAATTTCAGTGACAAATCGGTGAAAGCTCCGGCATATAAGCAATTTCTGTTATAGAATGGCATAGCGGAAAACGGTGTGTATGGCGAAATAACGCCATTCTTTCTTAAGAAGCTCACATAAATTGCGACACCCAAGTGTTAAAAGCAGTCTTAAATTACGGACCGTCGTGGCTCTTGATGAATTGAGTGCTCCCCAACCAGTCTACACCCCCAAAAGTACACACAGTTCACTTGTTGATGGTATTATTCATTGTTTTTATGTCTTATCTTGTCTTGTATATATGCCAACAGTGCGTGGGAAAAAACGTTAGAAAAATTTTCCAACAATTTTCGAGTTACTAGAAAACATTTCTGCATGAAAAAAAAATTTTTTCACTATATCCGACAAATTATTTGCATGCTTTTTTTATTTCAAGTTTTTTAGAGCATGAAAAAAAGAGAAAGAAATTTTTTTAATTGTTTAAATGAACTTTTTGTAAAGATTTTTAAGTTTTATGTAAAAATTAGTTATTTTAGAAAGTCATACAATTATTTTAAGGTAATTCAAATGTTTTTTAAGGATTATGATAAAGTTTTTATTTTTAGAAATTTTTATGAATGCATTTTGTTGGTTTGTGAAAATATTTGTATTAATTTTTTATTTTTTTTAGTTGGTACAACCAAAAAAAAAATTCATGCGCCAGTTCTTAATAACAAGTCCGAAAAAAATATTGAAAAAATTGTTTTTCAGATTTATGAAAAATATCGTGATGGTTTTTTATTTTTTTAACAATGCCTCTAGTCATCGTGAATTCACATGTTTCCCATGCTAGATTGCGGATGCGATGAAAAAGGAAGACGAAAAAAATGGTCTGATACGCGGCTTCCTTTCCACTATATAAATATATATGTATTTTTTCGTCACACACCTGCACACACATGTGGAGGCCATCCAAGCCGTTTGTTTTAGTTTCACAAATATATCGCCGGCGTATTTTATATTTCTGAAATCCTATCTGATCCACGACAAGGGGGCCCAAGGGGGGACAGGCTTTTCTGATTTATATGCACGATGATGCACGCGTGCCGGCACTACCAACGAGTGAGAGACACACGGGCGTCATATCTCCTGGCATTATCATCAAAAGCGTGTGTCCGCGCGCGCAACAAACAGAAAATAACTGGGTTATACCCTTTACTTTTTATTCGGCGGCGCGACTTGCTTATTGTTCTTGGAATGATTCCAAATAAAGATTTCACCGCCACTGAACGTTCGCGCGCGCGAACGTTTGTAAGAACCGGAATAATAAAATTCCCAATGCCCCTTGCGGGCAGTTAGACAGGTTCACTCCCAAACGTACACACACACTCGCGATTTTGATTTCAGATAATAATCTTTTTTATACACATCATCACTGACTCTTGGAAAACGCTTCTATTTATTTAAATAAAATTTTATCGAACATTTAAATTATTTCTCAACCTTAATTAACTACTTTTTGTTTAATTAAAATTTTTTTAGATAAATTAATAAGTATTTTAATAGCTCAGATGAAAAAAAAAAATCGGATTTTTATAGCAATTCAATAAATTCTATAAAAAAATTGAATGTAAATATTTTTTAATTTGTCATCAGTGAGTCATAAAATACAATGGAAATAAGACGAAATTTTAATACATATTGCAAAATTGAAAAAAAGCATAAAAACGAGCTCCCGGAGCGATTAAATTGTACCACTTTTTTTTTACAGTGTTCATACAACAAAATAATTATACGGCGTTGAGCTACTCGACCACGCATATTGTGGTACAATACACAAGATTACACGAATGTGCCCTTACTGCTTATAACATATACAAATTTTGGGTGTTTTGGCGCAGAGGGCCCTCTTGATTTCGCCAATTTCGGGGCGCATAACTACGCGCGCAAAATTTATGCCGGGCGATTTGATTACCGCGATATGAAGTTGATGTGGACACACGGTCTTGGAGACAAGACGGGGTCATACATCATGAGACTTGGTTTGGCTGTGGGTTGTCTTTTCTTTCTTTATCCGCTTATACTCTTCGCACTCGTACTCTCCTCCTCTTTTTCATCTTTGCTCCGAAATGCTTTCTGCTCGTCGTCGTCGTCGTCGTCCCCACCGCACGTAGAAGCCCCATACACTAGTGGTCCTTATTCGTCCTGGTCGTAAATGAGATAACGAGATCAAATTTATGGCGCCAGATCCTCAACGAAAATATGATAATCGCAGCTAATGCCGAACTGGCAACGCGAAAGAAAGCACGAAAAGAACCACAACATTTCGCGTTCCCCCAGTGGGAGATCCAAAAAGCAAACTTTCCTCTATAACCATTCCTCGCGCACATTTCTTCTCCAGGACATCTTCTTCATCGTCATCGTGACCATCACCACCGTCATCTTTTACGTTTATAATACACCTGTAACTGCTCTAACAAAAATACCTTCAAATTGTTGAATACAACATAAAAATATCCAATAATTTCTGATATCTAAAAATAACGCTTTATTTCAGAACTCAATTAAAGACGAAATGGAGTTCTTATTACCAATAAGGTTGATTAGTTGATGCTTGATCGGCATTAGTTATGATGAAGTATTTTTTTAGTCTGGATGCCGATATCGTGTGTCGGAATTGAAAAAGGCGTATCACTAAAAAAATTCAGAACTCGCTGATATCTTAATAAGGATGCAAGTTAGACAAATTTTGTTAAGAACCTTTTTTGTAGTTAATAAAATTCTCTACAAAAAAGTTTTTATAAAAAAAACCGCTATCTTCTATAATTTTGAAGATATTTTGATTTTAAAAAGCTGAAATTTTTGGTAGAAATTCTTTTGGTTGAAAAAAAGTTTCTTGATAATTTAACTCATCAACTTTATGTTGAATTTTTAGCAGGTAAAATATAAAGTCAATACTGTTTAAAATGAAGTGTATTTCCATAAAATACAATTTAAAGTAAAAATGTCAAAAAGAATTTTTTCAAAAAGTATTATGCTTTATTTTAAAGTCCGTTAAACTTGTTTTGAACAAAAATAATAATAAACAAGAAGATATATGCCTGTCGAAAAAGTAAAAATTTATTTCTGAAGGCTTAAAAATTTTTTTGTTCGTTATTTTAGAAGAAGTTTGCAATATTCCGATGACGGATTTCGAGTAAACTGCATTGGAGTGTTCCACACCCATCATCACAAGATTTCAAACCGGAAGTTTCATCCCATCCAAACCGATGTTTCTGATTTAGGCTCACACAGACACGTGTCCAAATCAGAATAACGAAAAAGAATATTATTTGCGCGAAAGCGCCCACATAATAATCATCAGTGTGTGGCCGCTTGCCTCCTAACCTCACTTATTTGATTTTCGTGTCTGTATGCGACTAATGATGCGTACACGACAGGAACACGAATACGTGCACACCGTGGGCGAGGTGGTCCTCTAAAACGCCGCACGGGCGAGGCGCATCTTCGCCCTTATCCTGCTCCGAGTATATATAGGAATAAAAGGACAAGCTGGACGCAAAAACAGAGTGGGAAGGAACGAAAAAGAAGGCGGAGGTGGGAACGTCTACGAAAATAAAGAGGGTAAGGCGCCCGCGTGCGAATTTCAATATTTATAACTTATTGTTTCAAGTTTCTATATATACCTCATTCATATTTCCCTTTCAAAGGATTGCTGCTCAATAATCAGAACTAGATATCCACCTAATTATTCGATTCCATTCCTCGGTTTATAAAAAATTCCAAGAGGCTAATACACAAAGAAATAAAATTATTATAAATGACCGTGAAAATTCGGAATGAAATCATTTCAAATAATTAAATGAATAATACGATATTCCATCAACACTGAGCGACAATTTTACTAATGATTCCCGCTCTGAAGCGGTAGAATTGACGACTCATTCTTCAAGTGCGTCGACCCATTGGGCCCTCTCGACTGCACTGCACTCTTCGACAGGAAATAAAACGATGCGTTGAGGAAGAAAAAAAAACGTTCCATTGTAGGCTATTGAGCAAGAAAAATTTGTTTTTCAATGCGCACCAATTTTCAAGAGCTTGATTATCACGTGATTGATCATTCAGCGTCAACTGAACGTGAAAGAAGCCTCATTTCGAATTGAATGTGTGATATTGAAGAAAATATCGCTTCGAGAATAAAGAATGAAAAAGAGTGGGCCTGAAGATCTGACGTCGATACACGTTCAAGTGGATCAAGCGATGAATCTTCAGTTCTCCGATGCAGCAATGGTGGATCGGTGTCTCAAGTACGTCCTACAGAAGCATCAACCCCGAGTTGCCCTGTGATGTCTTGGTGGTCCTGCATCTTCACTCGTCAGCGCCCACTCGGTATAAAAATATTTGACCAATCATTTACTGCAGGTGAGTATGCCTCGGAATTTTTCGGTTAGGATATATATGCATTTGAATTCAATCGATGGGTGTATTCAAAGAACGTTTTTTAGCGCATTCTGCGCGCTTCTGATGCATCAGCAATTTCCGAGTCGATAATAATCGATTCTGATTGCATTGAAGCCCGGTAGTGGTTGGCGTTGATTGGTGCATTCATAAATATCCATTAGCGGACAATGTCGGTAATGATCGGGTCTGCGGGCTACGCCCGCAGGGCTCCCGGTAGCTACGTCGTCCTTTCATCTGCCTTCTGATAGCCTTTGGCTCGTCCACGGGCCAAGGATGAGAAACAAAACGTGAATACTTCTAGATTTATCTTTCTACTCTTATTATAAATATAACCCCTTAAAATATATCAACATTTGATTCATATATATTTTTTGTTCATATTTAAACTTGACAATGAATAGGTAGTAAAAATTCAATATACACCGTCGAATCTTCGGCGATTTTTTTAATCACCTTAATGATAATTTTGACCACATTCACAACTTGAAATGTAAAAAAAAAACTTACATAATTCTCAGGTTTTTTTCCAACTCCTCAGCCAATTTTTTTCCCAATCACCGGACCCTTTCTTCGAACTCGGGATCTAATGAAATTAAAAAATACGTATGATTATCTCGATCGATGTTATTGATGACTGAAATTCGTTCCAGTCGTCGGATCGTAGCAAACTTTTTTATCCGGATAATAGTGATGAAGATTCGTGGACGCGCGGGGGGATCAATTGAAGGCGGGTGAAAGAAACTTTTTGCACACTCATTGATTTGATTTTTGGTGAAAGCACATCAGTGTATAGAGACCACGATTCCTTTGTGTTCGCAGGGCTTCACACCAAGTTGCTAACTCCCCTGTGATGTATATAAGTAACACACTCACCCTATATGATCCTGCTTGTTAGAGAGGAGCCCCCACGTGCACGTTATAGTGAGGGCGAGGACTAGACTTGACAATAGAGTGAGAAAGACAGACTTATACCTGTTGAACGTGCGCATATACGGACAGGTGACAACCCCAAACTCGAGCCTTTATGTGTGGATATCCGTTGCGTCGTATTTTATCGCTTGGAAAGTTTGATTCCTGCGTAGCCGCGGCCAGGGGTAGGGGATTCAGCGTAATATAGAAAGGAATACAATAAAAATCGAGTCGCGCTCCCACGACGATCAGTGCAGCGAGGGATTACTTTCATAAATTTTTTTTATCATCATCCCTCGTGTGGGCGGTGATTGCAAACGTTTCCCCACGCGTGGTTTTATGCACAAACACTACCGATTTCGTCTGTTTATTCTGGTATATTTATAAATCAGCCACATTGATTTAAATGAATTTATTTTCATCTTTAGTTATTTTTCAGGATTTATCGATCAATATTGACGATAAAAAATTAATCTATTGTCTATTATAAGCAATTGAAGAGGTGTAAAAAAATTTTTAACATCAAATTTCACGAGTTTTTGAGCTTTAAATATTTTTTTTAATTAGTTTAAGTCAATTTTTCAGCAATTCTCGTATGGAAAAATTTTTTTTTGTTATTTAAAATCAATTTTAGCGTATTTGAGAGCTGAAAAAAATTTTTAAATCAGTGATAAAGTCGAGATATCATCTCAATGTGAGTGAAAAAAAAATATTCATCGGCTTTTTTCCATCATTAAAAAATGATAATAATAAAAAGCGTCTTGGAAAATAGCGGGAGATTTATTTTCCTTAATTTATATGAGTGTTTTCAGAGTTATTTATCGGCAATCACGACGACATTTTTCCAATGATTTAGAGTCGAGACACCGGGGAATACCAGAGTAGCGCATATAAATGAGAATCGATCAACTGGGACTTTTCCAAAACTTTCTCTAAAAGAAGCATACGAGATTAGCATCATGTCCGGTGAGTTATAATTTGTGGCTAACCCCTGCTGGGTCCGAGATGTATCCCTCTCCATCGGCCGTCACAGGATGAGAGTCTCTGCACCCTTGTCAATATCGATGCACCCACGTGTGGGCCCGAGTCGCCCGTTCCCACTCTCTCTCACGCGTAAGGCCCGCCGAGATGAACCTTCACTTGGTGAAGTCTCTGCTTCTGGGCCCGTCCAGCATCAACATGATCAAGACTCCACCTCGATCTCACCGACGGATCATCCCATGCGAACGAAATTAAACCCTGTCGGATAAATAACACGCGCGCGCGCGTCTTGCCTTCTTGGCCTTTGTTAAAATTTGACGTTTCTGATTATTAGTCCCGTCGTTTCTCTCTCTTCGAGAGATTGGACTCCACTCGGTATTGCGAGTATTTTCGATAAACAATCAGCCAGACTGGTAAATCGGCGTGGATTATTTTTTTTTCTTTACTTTGTAAAAAAGTAAACGTGATTCGATATGTACAAAATTAACGTGCTGTTTAAAACAAAAATATCTTCAAAACTATAGAATATAAAAATTTTAATCATTGAATCTTTTTTACAAAGAATTTTATCAGCTACAAAAAAGGCTTTAATAAAATTTGTGTAATTCGCATCCCTATCATGATATTAGTAGTTGAATTATTTCCAACTTTTTTTCAACCACAAAAATAAGTTATACAAGAAATTGTGAGTTTTTAAAGTGAAAATACCTTAAAAAATAGGTTAAAATACTAAAGCGATGATAGAGTTTAATTGATCCTTTTGAAGAGGAAAAAAAATTAGAGTTCGAGGAAATTTTCATCGAAAATGGCGATTGTTTTCAGACACGGTGGTCGCGCGCCTTTCGATGGTTGAGTATTAAAAGGAAAGGCGAACATAAAATTCTTTCTTGCTTACTCTTACATATTCGGGCTATTTAAAAATCATAAAAGCCAATAGCCCTTCGGAATAGGTATGTGCCGAGTAGAGGGAGCGAGAGGAGTCGAGCGAGATTGAGTAGAGGGGTGCATTTAAAGTAATGGCGTTTCAGTGGAGATGCTATAAATTTATCTGCCATAACTTGTTATACGTGGCTTCTTCTCGCGTATTTATACATGCCTCCATTGGGCCACACACAGAGGGCCTGGTGCATCCCCTTTGCAAATTTTTTCTCTATAACATACCGCGAAATATCGCCATCTTGGATGATGGCACTAAAGAGCTTTTCCCTCGAATCGTTAAATCTGTAACAATCGCTATATACTAGATTCACTATGAAATCTTGATGTGCTTGAAAGTCTTTGGCGGCGCACACCGCGGGGTTATAAAATATGCCAAGTTTGCGTCAGTTTCAATACCAATTTTCCGCTTCAATTTGCAACGGACATTGATTTTTTCAAGGCTGTATGAACAACAGTCCACAATGAGATTTCATGCCCATCGAGTCAACTTGAATATGTTGAATCTTTCTTTTATTTCCGTCAATTTTCATCGGATTTTCCAACCCCTCAGAAAATATTAAATATTTTTCGACTTTTTCAAGGTCCCATAATACCACTTGATGATGAAAGATAGACCTTTTTCAAAAGTAAAAAAAATCAGATACACTTTCTAAACCAAAATGAAAAAATTACTAAATTATAAATAGATTTAAAAAACTCGATATTTCTTAGCAATAATGATTTAAAAATTAATAAACAAAGTCCTGGATATCACTATGAGAGAAAAAGCTTCCGAAAAAATTTTCAACCCCTTTAGCGTCATGCAAACGACCATTGCATACCATCAAACCTCAAATTTATAGGAAATAATGAAAAAATATAGCGTTAAATGCTTTACTCTGCGATTATATTTTTCTTATAGCTATACTGGAGAGTCTAAAAAACACCAAAAAAAAAACAACACCCCCCTGGCGTTATTTTAAACTATCAACCACAAAAAAACTTTGTGAAATATATATGTACACATGAATTTATTTAGTCAATTATTTGTGCAACTGTTGAAACTAGAATTGAAAAATATCATTTGCTTAGTTGATATTTATTATAAATAAAAAATAAAACGTCAAAAAATTGTAACAAGTTGAAAAAAATATTTTTAGCTGATTTCGGGTTTGAATATAGGCATATTTTTGTGTTTCCAGTTGTAAACTGATGAAATTAAATGTTTTCGCGGTTTAGAATCTGATGAGGAAAGCCTCTAAAATACGTTTATTAAATGAAGGGTGCACAATATTTGATCCACTGGCAGCAAACCTGATGATAGCTATACAAGAACTTTTAAACAAGACTCAACTAATTTTGCAGATAGTTTAATATCTGCAGAGCCGCCTGCGTACGAGCTTGAACGAGCAAACGAGTTGCAAATGGTGCCGACTTGGAGGAGGAAAGGGGGTACAGAATGAGCCTGGAAGCGAAATGGGCTGACTGACGTGTAAAGACACCTCTCTCCACGTCCCTCGAAGAATTTAACTAATTATAATATAGGATAAACGGTTTATGTCTGCCTGGCAACCTACTCCATATCGCGATATATATTCCTATATGTATATATATTTTACTGATACACCCTCTCTTGGTGCCAGCCTCTTCCCTCTCCTGGCACACGTCGCAAAAGTTAAAGCACGTCAGAAGATTAACCAGAAACCGCGCGGCTGTCGTGCCCTTCGCCATCGAACGTCAAAAACTTTTAGAAATTTTTTCTTCTATTTTTCTAAAAACTATCATGATTAAAATCACCCCAACTGTCAACCAATAGAGCAACGCGAGCCGCAGAAAATCATCTAACCCCTTGGACATCAAAATTTCGATGAAAATTCAACGAAAAAAATCGAAAAATTGAGAAATTTTTAAATAAAAATATATTTAAATTCTATAAAATATTTTTTTTTCCACTTTTTAAGTTGAAAGTAGGGCAAAGAAATTTTTTTTTCGTGATAGTTCAATTTTTTTTAATTATTTAATTTTTGTTTTTTTTTCTAAAAAAATTCGGAATTTTCGACTCTGAAAGGCTGCGCGGTCATTTGCTGGTAAATTGTGATTGATGTTCCAACATGAAAAACCTAATAATTTCTCTTAGGTTCATTAGATTACCGATTCTCCATTTCCGCTTACGAAATTTCGTTAGTTCAATCGTGATTGATGACATCGAGGTTCCCATCGCTTCCACAACCGGAAGTCTATTGACAGTGTGTCGATCGGTATTTATTATATAATGTAGGAACGGTCTTTGGGACGCGTACAGATTCTTGCGGCCGGCGTAGCACACAGTGCCCTATAAGAAGTGATCGTTACTGGCCTCGCCGCCCTATAATCTACACGGCTAATGACGTCCATTACGTTACTGCGCGTCTTGAGCCGCGCTTGTTCCTCGCATCGTCCAGTTGCTTGGCTATATACTCATATACGCGACTTCAGGGACTTTATATACTTTTCTTCTACTCATTCACTCTTTTTTTTCTTCCCCTATCCCATTTTCTACTTGCCACACAGAGGCCTACGCGCAATTCGCTGTTTTACCGACAGTCAAATTAATTTTTTATCCACAACTGCGATTGAAATAATAAATTTTGATTTTGTAGCTTGAAAAAATTAATTAAAAACCCAACAATATAAAATATTTACACGTTAAAAAAAATTATTTCACTGATAAATTGTAAGAAATTTTTTCAACGAAATTTTCATGGGATAAAATTTATTTTTATGTTGACTCTGACATTGATAGTTATGAAATAGTAATAGTAATAATTATTAACAATAAAAAAAAACTGTTTTTTGCGTATATAAATTAAGTGAGTTGTTCAAGAGGGTTTGGTCGCGACGTTAATTAATGAATCGATTTTCTTTTGGCCCTCTTTTACTCTCGTTAAAAATGTCTGGAAGCAAATCTCTGGTTTATTATCCGGAACGTTTAACTTTTTACACACAAACCTGAGAGAGGGAAGTAGTCACAGTGCTTGGGAAAAGAAGAGAGTGACACACTGGAGCCAAAGTAAAGCGATACGGGCTGAACAAGAATCTTCAATGGCTACGAGCCAAGTACATTACGTGTCCTCCCCACGGAATTAATCGGTATTTATGTATATTTTCCAAGAAACTCTATAAATCTACTCACATTCCCATCACAATAACCCATTGATATTAATTTTTTTGCCTAAAAATATTTTATTTCATAATTAAAAAACGATTTTCAACCGAATCATCAGTTAAAAAATATTTTTTTGTAATACTTGTCGATATTGTGTTGATTGGTTTGATTGCTGAGGGTGGCATTGTGCTTTAAGGGAGGCCACATCTCGGAGCTACCCCTTGTATGCACTCAAAGCGATAATTACACACGCGGTGTCTTAGGAGGCGCTCTCGCACATAGTTTCGTAATACATCCCTTGTGTTTATCGATTGCATAGAATTAATTGCCTCTTACGATGTCGACATTCGCATACTACCCCAAACCGCGCACCCTCGCGTCACGTTGACGCTAGTTATATTGATAGACGTGTGTAAACTGAAGCTCGCAGTGGCACGGAATTTGTAGCTAAAAATTATCTTAGGAAAAATCTGTGGGTACAATGACGAGGAAAAAAATTTAGAAAATACAGCAGTACTATAGGGAACAAATATAAATGTACTTACAAAAGTTAAAAAGTCTTTTTAGATGTTAGAAATGTGCTTCTGACGTCCAGCTTCCTCCACAACTATCCATGGCAGTGATTTTCTTTTGTTACATATTGTAACCAACCTTCCCCCTTTTTATTCTTCATCTGGTTTCTTTCACTCTTTGACTCTATTTTTTTTTCTTTCTCCAATTTCTGTTCCTCCTCTTCACGCATATGCCACACGAGTATATACAGCGATAGTCCAAGTTTTTTTGGTATGCTCGACTCTGGCAATATATATATTTTTGACATGCTTCCCTATCTCCATTCATAATGCCGCGCATGGTATACGCGCCGAGAGTAGACTCTGTTCCTTTGTCGACTCGTTGATACGTTTGATATTTGTTAGCTCCGATTCTCCGTCTCCTTTGATTGGATGAAACCGT
This sequence comes from Macrocentrus cingulum, assembly GCA_002156465.1. Lineage (NCBI taxonomy): Eukaryota > Metazoa > Arthropoda > Insecta > Hymenoptera > Braconidae > Macrocentrus > Macrocentrus cingulum. Next base: position 81,896 of record MVJL01002936.1, on the reverse strand, counting down.
AGATGACGTCCATTCATCGCGAGGGGCTTCCTTCCTGCATAATTGGATGAATAAAAAATGTGATTTTGCATTATTAAATCATTTTTTATCTCAATATATTTATCTCATATGGGTAATAATTTTTTTTGGGTGCTTTAAAAACTGTAAAACAACTTTTAAGAAAATAGAATTGCTAAATAGAGCATTTAACATCAAGTTGAATAATTATTTATCGATAAATCCCATGAATTTGTGATTTAGGGGATGGCCGATGGTTTTTAAAACGACGATATAGAGGGTTGTGAATTTTTTTGGGCATTTTTAGGACTCTAAACTAATTGTAAACAAAATATCTTGTGATAGCAAAACGTTAAACACTATATTTCATAATTATTTTACGTGAATTTGAGGTTTAAGGGTGTTTGATGGACTTTAAAACGATGCCAGGGGGTTGCTGATTTTTTGGGGAGCTTTTCAGACTCTAATGCAACTATGAAAAAAATATTATCACTAAGCAAAACGTTAAACACTATATTTTATAATTATTTCCCATAAATTTGAGGTTTAGAGGGTGGTCGATAGTCTTCAAAACGACACTAGGGGGTTGTAAATTTTTTTGGCGACTCTTTAAACTCTAAACTAGCTGTAAAAACAATCTCGTCGCTAAACAGATCATTAAACAACCCATTCTTTAATTATTTACAGTCAAATCTCATGAATTTCATATTTTGAGGGTGGCCAATGCTCTTTAAAATGACTACAGGAAGGTGGAAATTTTTTTCGAAGCTTCTCAAACTCTAAAGTAATTAAAAAAAAATTTTATAGCAAAAAAGAGCAGTAAACAGCATTTTACATAAAGATTTTCCCCTTTTTTCTGCTCTATTTTCATTTTAACCCTCCAAATTTGATCGATACATGGACATAAACAAAAGACTTATGCCCATGTTAAGCCATGATATCCAACCCCGAACAAAATTTGCAAAGTAAAATATTGAAAAGCTTCTCTAAGTTTGAAAAAGTGTGGTTTTCATCCAATCAAAAGGAAGTGACTAAGGATAATGACAGCAAATAAGTCATTTCAACCACATTTTCCACGTATACCGAAGAATCTTCTAAGAAACTATGACGGTCCAGGTATAGAGAAAATACGTGGCATTGTATGGCATTTGTTTTAGAAATTGCGAAATCCAAGTTATCTAAAGACCTCTGGTTTTGTTGACGTTCAGGTAGGTGAGCAACTTTCGCTTCGGGGTGAAAAATCACCGGATCTATATCATTTTAACTGCGGGAGTTCGACGTTTGAAGATCAAGAAACCACCGAGTGAATTAGTCTCATCTTGGTATTTTAGGAGGTTATATAAGTAGATCGGAATTTATTTGTTAACTGATGAATTCTAGCATTGAAATGTGATTTAAGTTAGACTCGTCTAGCAGAATATTTGCTGATATGCCAAGATGCTCTATCTCTGCTTGTGTCTGATGAAGATTTGATCAACAGACTCGCTGATCGAGGCTGATATACCTGGATCACAAATTCCTGAGATGACAACACGACTGATTTGATGAAACGGATTTGTTGGATTAGTTTTGGCAGGTTTATTTAAATCCATAGACGTCCAACTGATCCAATTCTTTTGAAACTATTTCTATTATCTCTTTGGAGAATGCAAGAAACCAAGGCAGAGTGAAATGGCCAATACTGAAAAAGGATTTCTTTATTTCAATCCTCAAATCTCACCACTGAATCACTAGTAGTATTTTTTTTTAATTAATGCATGTAATCACATATTTGCATAAGTGTATACAATAAGTTTTAAAACATTCAGTTGAGATATTAAAAAAAAAAATTTTTTTATTCGATATACCCTTTGGAAATTTCGCATTTTTAGCGATTTTTTTTCGTTTTTCGCTGATAATTCGAGAACTAATCGCGATAATGAAAAATATCATAGAAGTAAAATGATTTTAAATTTAATTTGTCATAAAAAATATAGAATAAATTTTTTTGATATTTTGAGTTGTTTTTGAGATATTTTGAAAATTGAAAATTTCAAAAAAACGATATTATCTCAAAAACTAAGGGAGATTAAAAAAACTACACGTAACGTTTTTTGTAGGAAATTTTATGCCAAATTATTTTGTTTATATACTATTTTTCGATATCTCGCTTTTTTATCGAGTTATCGTCAAAAAACTAAAAAAAATCACGAAAATGGTGATTCAAAGGGGTGATTCCTTTTGAAATTTTCAAAAACGAACAAAAAAATTTTTTTTCGCCATTAAACGTTAAAAAACTAATTGTTAACCGTGATTTATCTTGAAAATCAAAAATGTTTATATTTTGGCTGACTTAACGTAGGTTTTTCTCCTAAAAATGCCAAAAAATTTTTATATAAAATTTATAAGTGAATTATAAAAGTGAATTCTCATGGCCAACTAACCCGGACTCACCCTAATATGTAAATAAAAAATACAACACGCATTAAAATCAAGATCATCGATGATTTCACGGGGTATCAATTCGAATTCCTCACTCCGACGTGGGACGAATTGCGTATAGATGCGACCATGAAAATTTAATGAGATCCAATAAACTATCGATTTTGACCTTTCTGCTCCGTGATGGGCGTAGCGGACCTAGAACCACACATATACTCGTCGATCGCGCGCGCGAGAAGCCGAGGTTGCATGAAAATAAAAGGACCAAGCGATATATATATCAATGAAGACTGTATAATACTTGCTGGGCGCGGCCATGGGACTATATATTCCAGACTCATAAAATAAATCGGTGACATATCCTCTCTGGGAGGCTAGTGGGTGATTTGTGTGACTGACAGAAGTGCAGAGCCACCTGGTATGAATAAGACGTCACATGTGCTTTCAGATTCATCTTCAAATTGCGGCTTGTCTTTACGCATTGAAGCGCAGTCATCTGTCAGAGAATCTGCCCCCAGGTGGTCTCTTCAAGATCGACAGAAGGAGATCGATTTTCAACACTTGATTGACATCCTGATGACTTGTTCAAAAAAAAAAAAAATTCCCAATCCCATCACAATGTCATTCTCTGAATCAAATTTTAATTTGATATTTTTTCTCTTATTTATTTCTATTGCTGAAAATATATAAAAAAAAAAATAGCCGCGGTTTTTTCGTGCCACCCTGATGGTTACCGAGAAAATTTGTGTTTTTTTTCGTTCGTAGAAATTTATCATAAATCGTGGCAACGGTATTCAACGGGGGGATTAATTTCTGTGCATTGAGAGCGACTTGGAAAAGTACAAAAAAATTCGTCACGTTCCAGATAGCGGACATAAGGAGCCAGATTATATTTTCGAGTGTCCAAGATTAGATTCGCATTGGTCTGATCGCGACAATGGGGTTCGTCCTACGCGTTGGACCAACAACGACACACCCGGAGCCATCGAGACACACTGCGCCCAGTTGCTTCCTTTGAATTATGACGCGACCTCCATGGCAGAGGCAATAACTATCATTTCTCGATGGCCAATCGAGACCCCGATAGTCGATTATATTCATCGCTGTGTGTATACGCACTTCAGGGTCACCTGTGGCGCGCAGAGATATCGGGAAACCTGTTGTTCTGTTTAACCTGATCCCCAGGTATAGCGAAGACACTCGATTCCAAATCGTTAATGACCCGACGGCCACGACCCTCGTATATATCTTTGCATCTTTGATATCCACCAGGGAATAACGCATGTACAATATCGCTTCGTCTGCACTCAAGTTTCCAACGTGAATCATGGAGAAAGTCGTAAATCTCCGCTGGAATGCTGAAGATATTGATTGAATTTTGATATGCATTTTTTATATTATTTTTACATGCTCGGATCCTTTAATTCGATTTTTTCCACGCATAATTCTAGTGAAGGAAAATATTGAAATTGGAAAAATAAAAGTATTGTTATTTTAAAACATCGAAAATCTAGCGGATAATTTTTGTAGTTGGAATTTTATGGACAAGTTAATAATGAAGGGGCATATTTATAAAGGAATTAAATTTTTAGATGATCGATTACTGCCCCTATGATGAGATTAAATTACATTAATACCAATGCGACACACCCTATTGAAAAAATTTCTTAACATCGGTGCATTGAAATATCCTCAATTTAAACCCGCATCATGTTGTGCACAAATTGATGTATCATCAGTTGAAAAAAATTAATAAAGGATAAATTAATTACTTTGCATGCTTGAGTATGTAGAAAATTTGAGGATTTATTTTTTAAACCAACTGATAATGGCATGTTTTCTATAAAAAATGTTTTTTTTTTTGAAATTTTCACGATAACTCGATAAAAAAGCAAGATATCGAAAAATGTCGTATAAACAAAATGATTGGGCATAAAATTTTCTATAAAAAACTTCTGGCATAGTTTTTTTAATCTTCCTTAGTTTTTGAGATAATGTTGATTTTCTGAAATTTTCAATTTTCAAAATATCTCGAAAACAACCAAAAATATCAAAAAATTTTATTCTACATTTTTTATGAAAAATTAAATTTAAAATCATTTTACTTTCATAGTATTTTTTATTATCGCCATTAGTTTTCAAGTTATCAGCGAAAAACGAAAAAAAAAAATCACAACAATTGCGAAATTTCCAAGGGGTATATTCAAGAAAAAATTTTTTTTTCTCATCTCACTAACATATTATTATGTTAAAATTTTATTCTACATTTTTTAGAAAAAATCAAATATTCCAACGATATTCCTAACGTTTTTTTTTTTTTTTTCGGATATTTTTTTCAAACAGTTTTTGTCAACAGTCTCTATTCAATTACATTTTAATTCAGCCAATCAATCAAATCTCATTAATTAAATACCATAATTAAAATAATTCAAAAAATGATCAGTCGAAAAAATATATTAAAGAGAAGTGTAATTAAAAAAAAAAACGGCTAATTTGTATTTATTTATTTCGAGATAAATGCATAAAAATAAATTTATGGAAAAAACGTGCTGAACTGGCTGGCTACGAGTTATGATATGATAGTTACCGGACGATTCCCAGAATATGCTGAGCGATCGGCGCGTCGGATAAACGTGGTCCGACGCATATGGTCACTTCACTCATTCTCATCAGACACTTTTATTTCTTCATCTAACGCCTTGCTTTTATGATCGTGACTACTTCATTAATTGAAATAATCTTCTTCCTTTTTTCAACAAAATATATATACAACTCTTTTCGTGCATTTATATCTGATTGAAAACATTTTTTTTCCTTCGCCCCATCACAAATATATATTTATAAATATAAAATACAACATAAAATCGACGATAGAATAGCCGCATGCGTGCAGAGAAACAGAGTGCACATGCTGACGTCTGCACAATTACTATTCCACGACTGTTTCTGCCTGGTGACTTATGTTAATGTCGTAATTATATCATCCTAATCTACCCTGTCCCTGCGCATATACGTATATCGTACGTGTTCTCATCCTATCAAAGATCCATCTTAAAAAGTACGATGCGTGCCAGAATGCCGCTCATCACCATCAACTGAGTGAATCACATTTTGTATATTTTTTCTGGACGCAAGTGCATATATCCAGTGATAAAGTCTTATACGATGAGTTGTATAAAATGCTCAAAGGCCCTAAAAATATCCTTGCTAATTTTAATAACATGTTTTTTATCCGCAATCAACGATTAAGTATTTGAATTCGCGGTGATTCAATGTCGTTTTTTATTTAAACACTGAATTTTAACAGCGAAAAAAAAATTTTTTTTCAACCAGCCAAATGTTTTGGATAATTAATACCTCTATACTAATTTAAGAAAACTTAAATTTGTTCATTTTTTCGTTGATATATTTACATTTTACCACGTGACCACTCGTGTAAGCATCGTTTTTATTTTTTTTTCTCAATTTCATCCATGGAATTTCGATTAAAAAAATGTTTTACTCTTTGTCTGTATTTTTTTAATGAGAAAATGATTTTTTTAATGATCGAAATTAATGGTAAAATATTTTAAATATCTTGTAATAGATAATTAAATAATATTTGATAGTGAATTTTCATTTTTTTTTTTTCGATCGTTCATCGTTTATAAATTCGAGTATGTTTAAGTGATCATTCAGGCAGGCACTTCTGATGGCCTGTGTGGCCTCTGGAGAAACAAAACATACAACGAAAGATTAGAGGCCCTTGACGGGGCAATGTCAGGACCGACGTACATCTCAAGTAGTTCCAAGGCTTTTTCAAACACACTTGAAAAAAATGCCGAAGAATAAATAAATATACGTGTAAAACACAATTTGGGAGGAGTAGTAGTGGAAGGAATGAGGAATCGACACTTGAGGACGTTAAAAATGTCAGTAGCAAGAGACGCCAGAAGGCCTCAAGTTGAATTTTCAATTTTATAAATAAATTTAAAGATTTTTACATGCTTTTCGTCTCTCTCTCTCTCTGTCGCGTTCGTGGCCCGCGCCAGTCCGGTTGAGGCGAGCACGCGGTTAGCAGAAGTATTTGAATGGTTGTCGGCCCTTGTAAGACGTCAAAAAGTCAAAGGGAAACCACTAAAATCAGTTGGGGATCTCAACTATGCTCCGGGTGGCCACAAAGGTGGGAAAACATGGAATCTGGACTATGAAATGAGAATTTCACAACATTTTATGTCTTTAATTTTTCAGGTCAAGTAATATGTATAGTATTTTATAGAAAAAAAAAAATTTTTCTGTCAAAATTGCATACTCTTCTATCATATAAAACCGAAAAATTGTCATCGTAAAATTTATCATCTTAATTACTTTCAAGTTTTCCAACGATAAAAAAAATCTATATCAAGTATAAAACTACTTTTTTTTTATCATTTATCAAATTTTTATATTAAATTAAACATTATCAATATTTTACGCAATCCCCTAGATTTTTTTTTTTCACATTCTATTTCATAAGGCCCAATTTGTGCTGCCATCTGCAGCCAAAACTTGACACTAAAATCAACAAATAATTGTTTCAATAAAAATAAAAATGCCCTAATAACAATAAAATATGTAAAAATAATTTTTCTAAACAATCTATAGTTATTTTTTAATTAAAAAAATTTTTTTTTTTCAACAAGTTTGATCATTAGAAAATGAGAAAAAAAATGTTTTTAATTTTTTTTTTACTAAAAAACAATTATTTGTTCAGGTTTAATGATTTTTTTTGTATTTTCTAGGGTCGACTAAAGATGAAAATTAATATGAGCGAATGATAACGATGGAAATGGAGATAATGTTGAATAAAATATGACAGAATGATTAAGTGAATGTGGGTAATATTCGCTACTGTGCCATGTAAAATTGTTGTAAGCATTTGTACTTGTAATTTTGATGCTTGAAATTCCATTAGATGATTCATAACTCGATTTTGATGGGCTTTTGTCTCGAATGCACAAAGAGAAATGGCAATGAACGAAAGAGATCTGAGATATCTCGATGGTTATATGCACTGAAGGCAGCAGGAGAAGGCAATAATATGTCTGCGCCCTTTGGAGTTCCCGGAGGCGAAGGAGATGAAAAAGGACGGACATCACATAGAGAGAGAGAGAGGGAAGTTGTTATGCTTTGAGAGATATGGCGGAGGCCTGCGGAATACATAATTTTGTAAAGACAAAAATGCTGCGGTCGTGCCACGGCCGAGCGGCATTTTTCCTTGTTTCATACTGAAATGTTCAGTTTTCTCGTTTGCCTCACACAGACTCTTTGCCTCTCTTTCTCACTCTATTTCGTCCTTTCCGCTTCTATCCTTACCCCCCATCTCATCCTCTTTCTGTCCTCATACGCCGTCAGTTCGGTAATGCGTCGCAGAATGAATAGCGCTTTGTGGAAGACGTATTTGCATTTTTATAAATCATCGCAATTTCTTCAATGATAAGGATATACCCGCTGTGTATTTGCAGAATTTTATTCACATTAAACCCCTTGCCAGTAGTTGGTAGATGTGAATTTTGTTGAATTTATTTTCAATTTATTTGACAGATCGGGGAAAGAATTGCAGACAATATTTTTTATAGTATTTTTACTCACTGTAATTCTAATGTGTGTAGAGACGTCCACACTGGCCAAAAACCCGAGAAGAACTGTCAGTTTTCGTGGGAAAAACCGGTGAGTCAGGCTGAATTGCTTATAATTGCTTTCTGATATCGGTGAAAAATCAATACTTTCAACGTTTCGACGACGTCGATCAGTTTTTCCCGAGCTTTCAGACAATATACAGACGTGTCAAAGCGCCCAGTGAGTAAAACATTTTATACATTGCTGTATTTATGTATCGATATTAAAATGTAAAAATTCTAGTTTCAACCGTCTAATTCTACAATGAAATCGTCGTCTTTTCGAGTGAAAATCGCCTACTTTTTCAATGCAAAATTACGTCTTTTTCCATGCAAACGACATCATTTTTGATACAAACGCGTGATTTCACATGAATATCATTCATAAATATGTTTTTACTATCTCAATTTGCAAGATTAACTGGTTAAAAAAAATCAACTGAAAAAAAAAATGATTCTAAGAATAAAAAAAATTAGTGATATAAAAATTCAGTCCATGTAAATTTACGTATACCTGTTTATTCATTAAATTATTTCCAATTTTTTTAGACTTCACAAAGCAAGCGGCATACTATCGCAGGTGGATCAAATTGACAAAACGTGCGATCACGTTCGCCATAAAAATTCGAAATTATTTCGTGAGCCTTGGTCGCGTCGCAGGTCGAGAGAATTTTTTTCCTCTCTCTCTCTCTCTCTCTAAGACATCTCAGAATAAAAAATACATTCGCGTGTGTCTAATACATGTCGTGAATCGAGTGCACATCACCGTTATACAACGAAAAATCGTTTTTGATGAGTGACGGCGGGCTGTTTTGGATATCATGTATTCTTATAATCTTCCAATCGAAGTTTCACCCCCTCCAGCTGCGCGCTCGGTCGTGTGGCGATCCATTACACCTCTTTCCGATCCTGACGCGTATCTGCTTGGACAATCGGTAACAAAGATCGACTATAAAAAAGGAAACGTGTCAACCGGCATGGAAATAAGTAACCACCATTGACGGATCTCCGTCGATGCAAAACCTGATATCGGGATATTTATCACTAAACGATTTCGTGTAGAATAATTTATTGCCTTGAGATGACTCTTGTTCTAGCCTTTTCTCTCCGTCCAAAAAACCCAATCGATATACCCTCTCAGCTGGCTTTTGACGCGAGTGACATCTGCGGACGTTTTGCTCTCAAAGACAAATCGCATTCTAATCTGATTCAAGGGTGTGATGTAGTTTAGATTCAGGGGGTTTTTATTTCCATAATTTAATCTGAAAAAAAATTCATTCGTCCCCTAAGGAAAGTATAAACAGATTCAAATATATTTTTTTTTTTCTCAATTTGATAATCGCGTTTTGTTTGTTAAAAATCTGGAGAAATTTTTTTAGCTATGGAGAATTATATAATAAAATTGTCATATATAAATGGAAGTATAGTTAAATATTAATAGTGAATTATTTAAATAATTAAAATAAGCAGAGATAATTTTCATTTTAAGTATAATACGCGTATAATATCGAATGTTTAAGTGGTTTTTCTGACTTGAATGAATATTTAATGAAAATATAAGAATTTTCGTGTAGAAAATATTTAAAAAATTCATAAAATTTGGAATTTAATTAAATCAAATATGTCATAAGGAGGAAAATTTTCTATAACTAGATCGTATTAATAAGAAAAATTGAATTATACGAGCCGTTGTAATTGACTGAGATCTGTCAAATTTCATTTAATTATAACGAATTATTGATTGAAATTGTGAGGGAAGTGTCTAACGAAATTATCACAATTTGCAATGCGAAAACTGTGATTTCTAGCTCCTTCATCGCGAGAAATGTCGAATTATCGTCATATTCGCTGCTGAATGTTTTAATGATATCGCGCGAAATTTAAAATATGTCGAAATTTTTTATATTTGTCAAATTGTTGACTATTTCATTTAAAATTGAAATTCTCTTAGTAGGTATATTATGCCGCCTCAATAGTTGTCCATAAGAACCCAAACGTGTTTAGTCTTTCGTCGTAAAATCGTCAATAAAGATCGGTATCGCTATAAATTATTTTCGACATATTTTTTATAGTATTCCAGGTATACACGGATTTTTAAAAATATCTTCATTTCCCGAATTAATAAATAAATTCATATAATTTTGAAAATTGCAGTGGGAAAAAATTAAAACACGTCGAACTATTGAATTTTTAATAATTAATTGCTTGATTGAAAAAATTTAATGGAAGTGATGTAACTAGGTGATCGGTTTTATGAAGAGGTTATATGTTTGCATGTGAAATTTTTGAACTATAATTTTTATTGAGTGTGAATGAAGAAAAAAAAATTATACATGTTCCCTGTGGACGACGCAGTTTCGCATCACAATTATAATAAAATGCCGAGCGCGCAAAACACAACACGCACGCGGGATAATTTTAATTTAAACAAATGGTCGTAAGGGCGGCATCTTTGTCCGCTGTCTTGCATTATTTATGCTCGACTACTTTGGTGTATGCACGTGCGCCTCTGTGTCATCGTGCAACTGCGTGCGTTTTGTCGTGTGAGATATCTTTTCTTGTTAAAAAAAATCCCGCGCAAACTCGCGGAAATTTAATTCATCGAACACAATATTTAACTACATCTTTTTTTCTTATACCCCCAAAAATTGGGAAATGACACGTAATACCTGATATTTCCATTACATGATTCTTAAATTCATTTTTTATTTCTTGAAAAAGTAAAAAAAAATTTTTTTTTATTTTAATTGATATCGATAATCAAATTTGCGAAATATAAATAATTGAAAAAAATATTTTTTTCAATTCCAATTTTGTGCAGAGGGTAAGAAAAGCCTTTTGAAGATGAAAAAATAATTTTTTCTACTAATTAATATTCCTGAAATAAAAAAAAAATCAAAAAACGCGTAAATGCAAAACTCTTCTGCTGTTTTAAATCAAAATATCTTCTAAATTATTGAAGATCGGAGTTTTTTTCATGGAAGCTTTTTTGTAGAAAATTTTATTAACTACAAAAACGATTCTTAGCAAAATTTATCTATTTCACATCCTTATCAAGATATGAGCAAGTTAAAAATTCTCAATTTTTTTGTGATACACCTTTTTGATTTTAGACACGCGATATATTCTGAATTTTTGAATTATTCATGTTTCAAAATTATATTTTACAGGTAATATTATTTAGTATTACAATTTTTCGAAGTATTTTTGAGTTATTGATTGCGCAATAAAAATTGCAGAGACGTGAAATTTGAGAGTGAGTCGAAAATTGCGAATTGCAACGTCAAATTTAATTGTGGACCGCTATGGGAAATATTCTATATTAATCAGAATTTTTATTTAAAATATATATAATATAGAATGCACATATGATAGAAAAATACAGTGTTGCATGCGTGGTTCTCACGCGTGAATCCGTGCATTGACACGTTGAGAATTCGCGTCGCTCGTTTGCGAGGAACGACAATGCCAAACCGTTCGCAATTTACGGAGGAATTAAGGACTCGTCGAATCTTCTCACTCGGTCTCATCCCCATCAGTGGCTTTATCTTTCTCATGGAGAATACCAGCCGTTTGACATTCCAGCTATTATTGGCATGGTCGAATGCCATATATAATTCCATCTCTTTTGCACTTGTTCCTCCAACTCTGTCAAGCACTAGCCTGTTTTGGGCCCGGCTAATTTTTCAATTCATTCAATATAAAATTCCTCTACTCTCGACAAATGCCTAACCCAATTTAAAACATGAATGAAGAATAGAAAAAAAATTTTTTCCTCCAAAATAAATCATAAAAAATATTTTTTCATCAAAAAAAAAAAAATTTATTAGTACAAGTATTACATACAAGTATTTAATAACTTGTATAGTTATATTGACGAAAAGTGGTGAGCAATAAATATCGTGGCTGTAAAAATGCGCAGATTGGAAAGAAAAAAAATATATGTATTTTTTATTGTTCTATTTATTTTTTATTTTTTTAGGCAAGAAAAATAAGAAAAAGAGAATGAAGGAAGATCGTAAAGGAACCTCTTGAGCAACGCACGCGGGTTTCAAGTCCGATCCCTTTGATCTTTGCCGCTTCGCTCTCTCTATCGACACTTCATACTTCTGCGGCTGATCGCCGCACCATAAAACATTATACTGGGCCAGCTGAAGGAGTGAGATAGAATGCCTGACGGCGGTCCATTGTGTCCGGCGTATTACACGCGCGCTGTTGTACATATATGTATATTTTATGTGACTACATATAGATTTTAATATGTTCGACGAGTGAGAATTAAATAATCCAAGTGTTTTTATTTATTTTACAGAATTTTTCAACTTTTTTTTTTCACAATTCACAACTAACAGCCATATATATTTATCTCAAAAATTCATTTCTTTGTGTTTTAATATACTGAAAAAAAAATTTTTCAGCTTCAAATTACAGGAAAAAATTTCTGATCGAGCAGTTGGACATATTTACGCATTTTTAATCGAATTTAATTGTCAAATAGGCAAGTAGTAAAATTGTAATTGATGAAAAACGATTTTTTTTTAAAGATTATATTTATTAGAATTGGATTTTTCAAAATGAGAATAAGGTTTTAAAATTAAGTGTATCCCGGGAATGGGCCTGATCGCATTTCGTCGAAACCTGGCCACACATTACCCCTTTTTGTCGTATCGTGTTACGTCACTTATAGCTGCCTACCGCGATTTGGGTTCCTATCGATGCCCAGAGACTCATCGATCGACATTCCAACCTTTGGAATTTTCGCACGATCTTTTTACGCCTGCCAAAAGAGAATAAACAAGTCGAAAAATACTTGAACAAATTTCATTGCTCAATTAGGGTTTTAAATTAATTAAATAAAAATCTCCCAACAATATAAAACAAAAATTCCTTTTAAAAATCGAAGAAAACATCATAAATTGTCATTTGTTGGTTAGCCATTGAATTAAATATTTCACAAATAAATTTTTTATTCATTTTTTAAACGAAAAAAATTTTTCCGATTGATAAAAAATTTTTTTTTCAGTCGTAGGTAATTATTCTGATTGGTCGTAAATAAGTGTCATACATGAGTATTCATATATAAATAAATAAAACAAGTCTCTCGTCATATCTCGATGCGTTACATTAATTGGGGCGTAGTCCAACCCTATATACAATATTTAACACGCATATACGTGTGTGTTTTTTTTTCTCTTGCAGACATTTATCATCAAACTGATAATAGCAATGACAATTTATTTTTTTCTACCATGTTTTTCATTAGCGGGACATAATATTAATTATAAAAAAGAAAATTAATGTGATTTACCCGTGGGCTTTGTTGACACAAATCATCGCGATTACAATCAGAGAAGAATATATATAGAGGAAAAAAAATGTCACGCCGTTTCAAACGATCCCACGATTCATTCCTCAAATTAATCACTATGATAACAAAAAAAAAAATCAAACTTTTCTCAACTTGCGAATTTTATCGATAAAAAAAAAAATACCCCATTGTCATAAATCGAGTGATTTAACGATAATTTATTATTCGCGATTATTTTCACGTAAAATAACTTGAAATAATTGGTTTAAAAAATTTTTTTTTCATTGACAATATACAGTGCAGATTTTGAAATTGTGAAAAATCGCGTTTTATGGAAGAAAATGATTTTTCCCTCGGGCAGTTATGAAAATATATATCGACGCGAAGAAGAATCGTTTAGATCGCCAACGATTGTAGATAATAGATCGTTTTTCCCGGCTATCGAACGTCGTTTAACGGTCATCATGAATTTCACACAACCGGTCAGCGCAATCTGTAATGAATGATGTGACTCATACAGACATTGATGATAAAAAGATGAACCAACGCATCTAGACCGTATCTGATCTATAAATTGTCTATACACTATCAAAAATGATGGTCAGATCTTTCGATGAATCTTAAATATGTGTATACCGATTGAAAAAAGCGATAGGTATTTTAAAATTCCAGTTTTTCATTACCTTCTAATCGAGATATCACGCATCAATACTAAATATTGATTTCTTCTAGAAAATAAAATTAAAATATGAAATAATATCTTTAAAAAAGCGAAAAATTATCCGGAAATTAAATAAAAAATTTTAAAATTTGTTAAAATTCTAGAAAAAATAAATAATTTTATTTAAATTAATTTTTTTTCAAGTCAGGCATTTAAATATTTTATCTAAATGAAATTTTTCATTTCTAAAAAAAAAATATTTTTTCCACTAAATTGAATTGAATTTTAAATTTAAAAATTTTTAGTCGTTTCGAATAATTTATTTTCGGAGATATAAATAAATAAAAGTTTTTAATTTCAAGCAAAAAATGATCAAGACGCATAAATTTGATAATTTAATTCAATGACACCGGAAGTTGGTTTTATTACAATGAAGTACATGTGTCAACGACATGTGAGATTAACTTTCATACACCCAATGGCATACATTGGGTAAAATGATAACAAACAATTAAGCGACGGCACATAGAGTGTCTCTTTCTAAATATAAATGAGATCTCGCGCGTCGGATGAGATCATCGATGGGTGCGCGACGGAGTAGAGGGTGTCAAGCGTGCGAGTTAAATGACACGTAGATGTCGTGCCACTCGTTAAACACTATACACCACTATAACGTAACTAATAGATTATGAACTCTATGAATTAATGTGTCGTTGGTGATCCGTAACGGGTTCTCAGTCTACTTTGCATACTCTCCCTGTCTGCAAAAAAAATAAAACCAGCCCAACACCATGCTAAAATCCACCAAAAAAAATTATTCACCGTTCAATCATCAAAAAACACTCCAAAATTACTAAAAAAAAAAACAAAAAAATCCTCAAATTTATACAAATTAAACATTAAACTATTTTTAAAAAATTCGTTTTTTTATAATTTCAAGTGATTTAACGTAAAAAAAAATTTTTATGCTCAAAAATTTGGTTGTAAATTTTCTTTTTCTTCATTTTTAAAGTCGAAAAAATTCAAAATTCAATGAAAATTCAAGTTTATCAGAAAATGAGACAGTTTTAAGATAGATACATGAGTACCACTGCATCGTAGTGTAAAATAAAACAGAACGGCTGTGTATCAATTAGCGAATGAGTGCGACGATATTCACTGTCTGGGCTGGAGCGTCTGAAGCTACTCATCTATTTCTCTTTTCCTTATTCGCCGGTCTTCCTCTCGCTGCCACTGGATCTGCTTTCCTGTCGCACACTTCTGCATGCTGCGCGTGGATCTTGGGCAATGATGTCATAATGACGTCATAAAGACGGACAATATTCGTGTATTCACGCCCTCGTTCATTCATTCATGTAAACAGACTTGAAAAAAATCGTGAAAAACAGGCGAATAACTGGGAATTAAATTCATTGTCAACTCAAATCGTCTCTTGATTCTAGAAAAAAAAATTCAACTGAGAAATTCATCGCATAAAATTGTTTTATATTGAATTTGTTTTTGGTAATCAAGTTTATACAGGTGTTATTGGCCATTTGTGATATGGAAAGAATTTTATTTAATGTATTAAATTTTTTTTTTTGAATGAATTTAAAGAGGAGTAATGCCAGGTAATAGTAATCAGAGGAATTATGTAGTGTAAAAGGGTTAGGTATCTGAGAATTACAGTGATGCAGTGATGATAATTTAGTCGTTGTAATATAGTTAAATCATGCTTCAATTAATGTTCAACAAACGATATACGACGTGGTACACCCCCGCCTCGTGCTTCCTCGACTCTATCACTCGCGAGTGAGTCTCTGCGCCACAGCAGGAAGTTAATGAACACCGAGCGCACTCTCGTCGACAATCTTTCGTTGATACAGTGGCGTCTTAGCCCACGCGCATCGCCGTAATTACAGCCGCGTGCACACACGCACAGAGAGTGCGTGCAGGGAATACGAAGTCCGCGTTTGGCTCGTGCGATACGATCATCTCAAATCATACACACCCAACTGTATTCGATAACGACTGTTTTAAAAAATTGTCAACGCATTTCTCCACCTCAATCAGTACAAATTAATCAATTTACAATTTTTTTACACCCAAAAAAACTCGGTTTTACATCGAAATTTCAATTTTTCGACAAAATCACGACTATTTAAACACAAAATTTCGCATTTTCAATAGAAATTTTCGTAAAAAATTGTTTCAAAAAATAGTAATAATTAGCGAAAATCTCATTTAAAACCTAAAAAAATCGATTATTTAAAAATTCCAATGGGGTGTGATTGTTAAAATATTTTTTTTTTTCAATGAAAAAAAAAACTCAGTGACGTTTTGAACTTTTTGAAATATTAGTTATTATACCGTGAGATGATGAAAAAACAATTTTTATTGAGTAGAAATATATTTAATTAAATACAAATTGAAAAGCGATGTCAAATAATGAAAAGTTTATAGTTTGATTGAGTTATTCATTTGAAATATATATACCATTGCCAAATGCCACTGTATATAAAATGAACTCATAAGTTTTCCCCAGTTTTCCATTTGTGGCGGCACATATACACCATAAAGCAGAAATTGCCAAAACTGAGGCTAATATACCGAAAGTTTTCGCATCATCACGCCAGGCAATCTTCCGTCTCTTCGGCGCTTTCCGCTGCTTATTAAGTCCCGCGAGTGATTTCCACCCACTTTGGCGTGAGCTATATATATTCGCATTCGCTTTTTCCCTCTACTTATGTCCGGGCAGCTATACTCTGCCGGATATTCCGCACTTTCATTCAAAATTCAAATGCAGTGCTAATAATGTTGCCCGACTCTTTTAGGTGGAAAAAAAAATGTTGAAAACTCGCTTTAATATAAAATTATGAATTTTTATAGATTAAAAAAAGTATTTCTTTCAAATTACAAACAATTTTCAAAATTTTATCCTCAAATTTTGTATTTTAAAGTGCAGAAAATCAACATTTATTCACTCATTTTACGTGTTTTTACGTTTGAGCACTTTTTATCGCGTGTAAACCATCTAAAATAGAGTAAAAATAAAAAACCCCACTTAAAAAATATTAGTAAAAGCCAATGGCCAATGTAAATGAAGTGCAAAAAAATTAAACAAAGAAAAACACTGAAAAAAACTCGATTTTTCATAAATATGAATTAAGTTTTTTTACTTTATCGGATAATTTTTAATTTTTTTTTCACGATATCCAAGTTTGATTGTAGGCGGAAGTATGTCGACAATTGAAGCAAGTGATACGTTGTAGTATGCAGCTGGGTCATTGGTGCAAAGATGCACCTGGCGTCCTTCGAACAAGCGATCAGAAACAACAGCTACGCCTGCGGCGAGTCGTCGAGCTGATATATTCCCCTGGAAACGCTCGCAGAGCCCACACCACGCGTGCACACATCACGTTCCCAACACGCACGTGCATGTTTACACTGCTCTCAGGGTCTTCACGTGTGATCGATCTCAACCGTTTTTCAATCGATTTTTATCTCGCGCTCTACCCAACCCTGCAACAAAATAAAAATAATCGTTTACCGCAATTTCTTGAATAATTAAACAACACGTCGTGAAACCGCACAGAGCCATCCTTCCTCTGGTTATTCTTATGAAAAGTTTATACCCTGTATAAAAAAATATTACATTTTTAAATATTCAACGTCTATTCCTTTTAAATAACGTCTGAAGTGTTTTCTAAAAATAAAAGAAAAAAATTCATACAATATGACATCAAGTTGTTTTACGAATTCACGGGGAAGCAAGTAATAAAAAAAATCAGTAATACGACGTAAATCCAGGTATAATAAATTTTTATGAAGGTATACACAAGTAAAAGTTGGAGTGGAAGTCCCTTCGAATATCCGCAATCACGTATTTGATTTGACGGCGGCGGCGGCAGCGGCGATCTTATATAATATGGCCCCTAACGAGTATATAGTAATAAGGATAGGGGCATAAAGAGGGGTGTATAGGGAGGAGGACGATGTTGAGAATGAAGAAAGGGGAGGGCTATAAGGTTTCAGCATAATACGATAATACGAGTGCGACGAACACAGTCTCAGCTTCATCAGTATCTTTGATTAGAGGCTTCTATATCCTCTTGATTTGCTTCTAATAAACCCATAAAATCGCCCGGCAGAATACTACTCGCGATCATTATATCCGTTGATTTCAGACGGCTATATAAGATATTTTATGTGTAAACCAAACAGATCTGACCTAACCAACTCGCAAAACCCAATGCCCCTTTGCAAATTGAGAAAAAAATTATTTCACATCTAAAAAATGAATCTGGAAGTAAATAAAAAAATTATTAGATGAAATAAAGGTGTGTATAGGTGACGGTTAAAATTTTTTCTTCCATGGCATAAGTGTGCAATGGCACTTCAACCCTTCGGACAGAGCATTTGCATATATAGAGGACGACGAGCTAAGGGAAATAGAAGGCGAATACGTGACACGGAGATTCTTCGGCGAGAGGGACACTACCTATCAGTGGGTTCATTAATAACCGGACTAGGCATCAGCGTCCATCGTCTGTCATGTGATCCCGAAGTAAATGGTGCAGAGTACAGATCCTATTAATGTCCCTGCGACTGAATGGTCGTCTTTAGCAACTGAACTACATACAGATGCGCTGAAGGAGTGATTCACACGAGGCTGCAGGTCAAAGGAAACTTGGTATTCCATTAATATATATTATATATGGTAAATGTAATTTTCAACAGCCATTAATTATAAAATAGTATCAAACTGAAAAATAATTTTTCGAGTCATCAACTCTCTGAATTACTGAAAAATATTAATTCTGTCTAATAAAACCATTTTTTCAACGGCTTCTGAGTGGATAAATAAATAGTTTAATCAATGATTACTATATTTTATTGGGGAATTTAATCAAATAATCGTTTTTATCAGAATGATTTCGGTGAAATAGTCATGCAATGTAGTATTAAATGTTTTGCTTAGCTATGATATTTTTCCTACAGTTAGTTTATAGTACTAAAAACAACCAAAAAAAAATCTACAACCCTCTAGCGTCGTTTTAAAGAGCATCGCGCACCCCAAACCTCAAATTTGTGGGAAATAATTATGAAATATAGTGTTAAATATTTTAATACAGTATGATTATTTTTTTTTTAGTTAAGTTAAAGTCCAAAAAACACCCCTGATAATTTGCAACCCCCTACAGTTATGTTATAAGACTAAAACGCACGTCAAAATATCAAATTCCACCAAAATATCGATTTTTTTTTTCGATATTCTAATAGTTAATCATTAAATAATTGTCTTGCTGATACCCTACTGTAAAACTATTAAACTCAATGAATAATAGTGTGAAAAAACTCTAAACAATAATTTTTATTGATGAAAAAAAAATGAAGACATGTTTTCAAATTTTTTAGGGATTATAATTAAAGTGGCGGAGTAAATGCGTTAGTTGGATATTGAAATAAAATTTTGTTTGACTCATCTGAGACAAACGGTGTAGAGCATTTATTTGCATGTCGTCTATATATGATATTGCAGGAAGAAAAACGTGCTTGGGAAGCGGCAGGACACAATCGCCAGACTGGACCCCCAAGTTAGAATTATAACGAACGTACGTTATACGCTCGCGTAGGTAGATATTATATACATAGACGTACACATACATTTGAGCATATATAGCAGGAGATAATAAATTATTCTCTAACCCCCGCTCAGCAACACGTCGCCCGCCTTTGCATTAATCCTTCCTCTTGCGTCGGAACGAACGTTTTATCGGAGCCGTTGTACTTGGTTTGTTCTACGGATAAATCCCCCGGCGTCCTCGCGAATAGGATGAATCTGAATAACACGTATCAAGCCTTTTGCCCGCCTATGGCCGAGTTTTGATAAGGGTATGGTAGCGCCAAAAAGGGTTCGGTGAATGATTAGAGATATTAATATTGTGGCCATACACCCTTCGAGGGCTACAATTCCCAAGTCTTATAGCTTCTATTGTTTATCGATAGAAATCATTTTTATTTCAAAACTCGTGCAGACCATTTTTTTCTCATCCCGATTTTTCAAAGTAAAATTTCCAATTTGAGATTTGAGTTATTGGAATTTTTTAAATCAACTTCTCTCAAAAAACGATTTCTCAAAAAACGGCTTGACCGATCAATCTGAAATTTTGATACAACCTTTTCCAATATATTCCTCAGATATTATTTTAAGGAATAAGATTTTCGTTCATTTTTTCTATTTCTTAAAGCAATTTTTATCATTCAAATCAGAGGTATCGTAAATAGTCACCTTTAAACGCGTTTTTTTTAAGTGCGATCAGATCGTCTGTAGGACCACACTAGATCAATATTTTTACAAATAATTAGTGCCATCGTAAACTTAAACATTGCCACTCTAAACATCAATAATCATTGTCTATATAAAATAAAATACTTTGTCAGAAAAAAATCATAAAGAAAGTCTCTTTCCGACTAGATATTTTTAGAGTTTTATTCAGAGTAATTTTCGCTTTTATTTGGTGTAAATAACTATCGAAAGTTTTCGGAGGTTAATGAGTATTGTTGTTTGTCTGATGTGAAGATCCGTATAGCAAATCGTTCCAATAACGTCACGTCCCGGCAAATGAATGCAAATGTTGACGCACGTGTCTACAAAGACGTAAAGCACAAATGAGATAGATGGTGTCAAAGTTAAGCAACTGGACCGGATATTGTCGAAGCTCTTGGAGGAGAGCGAGCGAAAACCCGCGGCGGAAAGCTAAACACCATAGACGAGAAGTTGGCTCACACTGATGTTGATCCCGGACTAGGTAAACTAATTCTAATCTGGTAGAGCACAAGCGACAAATTGTCCGCTATAAATTCCGCCAGGCCAAGAAACACCTTCAAGACATTTCGTAATCGAAGATAAACCGTACGACGGAACTATTGTTGAAGCACAGGGGCGAGAGTGAGAGGGAGGCACAACCCTGCATGAAGGGATGACATGCCGCACTAACTTGCCAGATAAATCAGAACGGTCCTCCGCAGCACGTCTATTGCCCAGACGCATTTCTGTGGAAAACCCTTCGGCGCGGTTTCAATGCACGAGCAGCAGCTTCTGTCGACACTTGTTGAAGATATGCAAGTCCTAAGTCAACGCTTTGATGCCGTGCCGTCAATGGCGCGTCCGCAGAACTACATGCACCATCGCAGCATTTCTAATCGAATAGATGCTGCTTACATCGCGGATTAATTTGTCCCGTCTATTGTGAGTAGGTATCAACATTCATTCTCAGCTGAGACACATCCAACTGATGCCAGCTCAACCAAAAGGGTTGTCTTTGTTCATGAAACTCGTCCCTTTGTCATTTCGTTCGTCTCATCACTCGTCTTCATACATTGCTGGCATGTCATGGCTTTGAATGCCGCATGATTATCGAAGGGTCGATGGCGCAGCTGTAGAACAATCGCCACTGACATCTGGGCTATGCTTGCGGTGAGGAAATGTTTATTCTTAAACATCTAATTCATCATATCAATCGTATAATAATTGATTCACCTCTAAAACATCATTTTGATAATTTAAAAAAATTATGTCGCTGTTGGAAATCAAAATATCTTCGAAACTATTGAAGATGCAAGTTTTTTTTAAGAGTTCTTTTTTGTAGATAATTTTATTAGCTACAAAAAAGATCTCTAGCTAAATTTGTCTAATTCGCACCCTTATCAAGATATTAAAAATAAATAAAATATGTATCTAAAGCTCGAACAATGCTGCATAAAAAAATTATCGTGCTGCTTTAAATCAGAATATCCTCTAAACTATTGAAGATGCAAGTTTTTCTTGAGAGTTCTTTTTTGTAGATAATTTTATTAGCTACAAAAAAGGTCCTTAGCTAAATTTTTCTAACTCGCATCCCTATCAAGGATATGAGTGATTTTTCAACTTTTCCTCAATACACGTTTATTGAATGTCTAAAACGCGTTGGAATACATTGATAATTTTTTAGCCAGATCTATACTTTTGCAAATTTCGAATAGAATTCAAATGTATTTGAGGATGCAGTTATAACAACATATTCATTGACAAAGCGCGTTTGATGGTAAAAAAATGGATTGATCTTAAAATATATCTCGAGATGTCCGAAAGACGTCGCGGCTAAGACCTAATGCTAGACGGCGCAATTAGAGTGTGGGGACAAGCTTTTACGATCGGCATAACGTCTGACGTGCTAGGACGGCTCGAGTGAAATCATATTCATTAGTCCATTCATCACGAGAGATTTGTGCCGGCAAGTTTATACGACCTGACGCACACTTCTTATGTATTTATGTAACAACCCATAGGAGTTGACTTACGGGCACATGTAAGTGCATGTAATGTGTGTATATTGCGACAAAATATTATACACTACTGTGAGTGATTAAATTTGAGGCGGAACGTATGACTGTATATTCTATATACAGTGTGTCATAGAAAATAATCCCGACAACATCGCGGTTATACAGTCCAGATCGAATATGTATGGGTGTGATTACAAATGGCTTTTTGTATGTGGTATGCGGTGCAAAACACCAGGAGTCGAGAATGTTGATCAACGAGTCCGTTTCTATAATCCTAATATGGATAAATATTATTAATATGCCGGCTACTGGTGATACAGGGACAACCGTCAGAATATATATGGCTTTTGCTGCCCAGTGAAAAATTGAATTTTGCCAGCGGGGAACTCTCGCGCTCTTCACACAGAGGGAAAAAATCATACGTAAACCATCGATCATTATATTCAGAAAGCATCAGAGGATAATCTGACAAATGTGATTAGCCAGAATCTTTTCATCACTGGATATAGCTTCAAAAAAAAAATCTTTATCTCTGTGCAAAAGTCGAAAAAATTCATATCCGGCTTAGAAATAATGAAAAAAAACTTCTTTATACTTGAACTTATTGACTGTTATTTTTTTTATCATTTTTATCTGTATGTATGTAAGAAAGTGTCAAATTTTTGTTGAGGGTTGGTATTTTTTTTATCATTTTTATCTGTATGTATGTAAGAAAGTGTCAAATTTTTGTTGAGGGTTGGCGTTTTAGCCAGTTATAATTAAATGGAATTTGCACTATTCGACGCAGAATTTCATGTAGTTTCGTGTTTTAGCCAGTTATAATTAA
Organism: Macrocentrus cingulum; assembly: GCA_002156465.1. Lineage (NCBI taxonomy): Eukaryota > Metazoa > Arthropoda > Insecta > Hymenoptera > Braconidae > Macrocentrus > Macrocentrus cingulum. The sequence goes on along the minus strand of MVJL01002936.1, from coordinate 58,740 downwards.
ATGGAATTTGCACTATTCGACGCAGAATTTCATGTAGTTTCGTTTAGGGTTGTTTTCTAAAAGGATTAAGGTGCTTAATATTTTTTGCTAGTCAGTTTAGAGTCTTGAAAAAACGAAAAAAAAAAATCTACAACCCCCTGGCGTCGTTTTAAAGACCATCGCAAGCCCCCAAACGTCAAATTCATTGGAAATAATTATGTAAAATAGTGTTAAATGCTTTACTTCGCAATTATATTTTTTTGAAGTTACTGTACGGTCGTAAAAAGTAACCTAAAAAATCAGAAACCTTTTTACGTCGATAAGATGGATGAAAAATTGATTAAAACTATTATTCATTAAAATTATTGAATGACTATAAATTTTGTAGAAAAAAAAAGTTCATCTTTAGCGAAGAATGCTTGAAAGCATTAAATCCTAATTTGAATGAATAATGAATGCGATATTTTTGCGACAGTAATCGCATAAGAAATGTGAATGATAATTTTTTACGATAGACAATTGAAGAAAACATATCTCAGTTATCAGTAATTCACTATAGCAACCGCCAGTTCCCATGGGACGATTCATGGCGTTGGTCTGTCGTTTTATTTCATTTGGATCGACCTTCGCGCGGTGCTCGTTAGTGGCCGGACCCATCAAGGGCGGCCACCGCGGACGCCAGAGCGAATCGACATTTTTCCCTTTTCTCTCCAACTCATTCTCCTCCCCTTCGCGTGCCAATTGGATTTTAATTCCGCCGTGTGACGCGAGATCTCTCGATTCGCCTCGCTGCATATCGCCGATGACGATATATAAATAATATCGTCATCCGCGCCATCTTGTGGTCATCAGCGTGCTAATTATTGTCTTGTTAGATGGATTTAGAGCGACGAACTACACCGATATACACGACCATTCGCATGGTGCAATGGAAATGACTCTACTTTGCGGTGGAAAGAAATTTTCAGTGATGATCGGTATATGACTTGGCCAGAAATGCACGTGCAGCTCCACTCATAAATGTCTACTATACGCTTGATCTCGTAAATTGTCGTCGTCTCGCATAAGCGGACACACTTGCGATTATTTAGTGGCTATCTAAGTTTATAATTACCGAGAAATCCGGTCGCTGCGACGATGTGGAGGTATCGGTTGACTATGAAACGTAAATTCACTGTGATTTTCCCTCGGAGAATATACTAATAAAAGTCGCTACTAGACCCAAAATATATAGATTCATCATTATTCTTTATTTAGATCAATTGAATTGCTGTAAAAAAAATTTTTTAAATAAAAGAAATGTAATTAATCGAGTAATAACACTAGACTAAAATGTCAAGGGTGCCTCGAGGCATAAAATGAAATACATGACAAATGTGATGCGGCGAATTTTCAAGTAAATTGACACAAGCAACGATGATATACACTCATCGCGACGAGTGAAAGCACAAACCGTTAATATTTTTTCCATCTCATTCGGTTTCACCGGGAGCAGATGGGGGCAGCGGGGAGTTGGAGGCTTTAATACCCTTCTTAAATATTCCTTCCGTTCCATACCTCCGACGATGGCAGTGCGATATATAGCGTGGTGCTCGCTGTCAGGGGGCGAGGGTTGGTCTCCAATGTACAAGATGAAGGCAGATGAGCGCGAATGTATATAGTTGATGGTACTCTGTTGAAGATACGAACAAATAATACGATTACGTTCCGTTTCCGTTTATTAAAGAAACAAGATATCGCTTGGCCCCCTCACAAACTGACTCTCGTTAGCCGCTGCGTCGGGTCTTCCTCCTTATTGTGCGCCTCTCTGTTTCGCCTGCGAGAAATCGCCTGGCATCCGATATATACGAAACTCGATCTCACAAATTTACAATCGTCGTGACACGTCTCGCTCCAACGTCGCGAGACAAGCCGGATATACGAATTTCGACTTCAATTCCGTCCGGCAATTCATTTGTCATGGAACAGTGCTTTTACTCTGTTTTTCGGATTCTGTGAAAGCTCGATTAATTTAAATTGACTTAATACGTTGAGATTAATTTGCAGTAATTTTAGGAATTTAATTTATTCATCTTTGTTTCAACAAACTAAATTTTAATTTGTTAAATTTAGAAAATAGTTTTTTTTTTTTAATTAATTTTATTATTTTTTTTTTTTTTTTATAATTATTAGATAAAAATATTTAGATTTTCTGTTTTATTTCGAAGAAAAATTTTACAGATAATAAAAAATGCCTTATTAATAACATTTTTAAGATTTTTTTACATTTTTAAGTAGAATAACTTATATTATGTCAGCCAAAAAAGGATTTTTTTTTTTATTTTTCAGTTAAATTAGTTTTAACAAGAAGTATCAAATCGTTTGTTCACGAAAAAAGAAGAAAAAAAATTTTTATAAAATTTTCGAAAGGATATATATCTTGAAAATCTCGCAGTTTTCGTGATTTTTTCAGTTTTTTACTGATAACTCTTTAACTAAAAAAGATACTGAAAAATTTTATATAACTTAAATTCTTAGAAATAAAATTTCTTATAAAAAATATTGAATAATTTTTTTTGATATTTTGTTTCGTTTTCGAGATATTTCAGAAAAATAAAATTTTAAAAAACCTTTAATATCTAAAAATCTAAAAAAGATACAGAAAAGTTTATTTGACATTTTTTGTAGTTAATTACAATCTTAACAAATAATTACTATAACATTTTTCATTGTCAAGCTGACTTACCGAGTTATCAGCAAAAAACGGAAAATATCAAAATTATCAAAGGGGTATCCCTTTCAGAATTTTCCAAAAAAACAATTTTTTTTCAATATCTCAACTAACAATTTTAAATTTCTCTCAGGTATATTGTCATGTCATATTAATATATATTTTTAAATATCAATTAATTAAAACACCTAAATAATACCCGCGGATTATTTTTAATTACAAGCAGCTTTCAGCATAATTATTTGATATATTTTAAGTATTTTCATTGAAAATTAATGGAATACTCGCAATGATACTGTGGTAACTGATGGAATAAAAGTCAAAAAAGGTCCAGCATGCGATAACGGTCCTGGATTCCAGCGTCAGGTGTCGACGAGGACGCGAACGACGTGAGAAACGCCTTGCACAGGTGCTATGCTTGGGGTAATAGCCGATATATCATCGACTCCTCCAACTTCTTCACCTTTCACACACAATGCAACATTGTCGCAACTTTTTTTCACAACTATTGATTCAACTTATACTTATCCCTTATAACAAAAAAACACCCCCTAAAACCAAAAAATATTGAAAAAAATTTTTAAATTCAATTAAAACAATACTTTAAACACTCAATATCTTGAAAATTGTTGTATATCTTTTTTTTTTTCATTAAGAGTATGTAAAATACCAATGTTAACTCGTGCAAATTGAATTTACATTGTATCAAAAGCTCATTAAAATATTTTGCACGCTACAATGGAGGCGTTGGAATGATTTCATTATATTGGACTATGCAGAAACACAGACTTATGATGGTTAATCGGGACTGACGGCGTCAGGTTGTTTACACGAAATTCCCAAGAGTCGTTTATCGCGAAATAGTTTCTTCCTCTGATGTCCGTCTAGCGGTCTTGCCATGCATACGGTGGGGGAGTATATGACGACGCGAGTGCGTTGTCGCTTTCGTTGGAATTCACGTATGCAAGTGAATTTACGAAACCTATCTATAGATCTCTAGTCGCTTGCTGTGATGTATTTCTGAAGCTTGGCGACTGGCCACCATTATATGCACATGATAATTAGAATGCGTTGGCGCGTGTCCCAATATATCTGTGTGTACAATGTACTCCAATCTCATTTTTACTTTTAAATAATATTCACAATTAAATTAAGAATTATATTCTATTTTTTTCTTAAATAGAAAAAAGTAAAGAAAATTTTTCCAGCTGATAAAGTAGTTTTGAAAAATTAATCAAATTATAAATGAATATTTTGGAAAGAAAAAAAAAAATTCGTAGTATGATTGTACATAGTTTATTTTAACGAAAATAATTTTTTAAACACTGAAAAAAATTATATTTTACAATTTTTAAGATGTTATTTATTATATAAGATCGAAATCATCAGTCAGCGTTGTTTAATTCGATTAAAACAAATTATCCATGAAGAAAAACACATTGGAAGTAGTATACCTACAAGACAGAGCTACTGAAGACTCTCGAGACGACTAGCCCACAATCTTGGCTTTGAATAAATTACGTGAGTCACCTCGTGGTTCTCCAAGTCAAACGTCGCATCTCGCACTGCATATTCAATACGCTCCCACGCATGGGGCGAATTTTTGAGTTAATTTCCAATCCACTTTGCAATTAGACAGGTTTTGAGTCGACAAAAAAAATCTTTCAACCTTATAATTACGTATTTACCATATCGCGTTACTAATGCTAAAAGGGCGTATGTTCAAAAAGCCTTAAAACTAACAAGGACAAAACTTTAAACTTGATTTTAAGACATTTAGTTGAAAAAAAAAAAAAACACTCGTTAAAATTTTCTTCAAAGCGATCTCTTAGATTTTTTTCCGTATTTCGACAATAACTCGACTAAATAAGCAAAATACTAAAAAATATTACTGAAAATAAATCATTGGAAATTAAATTTTCTACAAAAAACGTTAAATAAATTTTTTTGTATCTTTAATAGTTTCTAAAAAAAATTTCAATTCTTTTTCAAAATATTATATCATTTGAGTCAGAATTTTATTTGTTATTTCAATTATTCAATGCGTTAACGTAAAAAAAAAAAAATATCATTATATTCACGTATCTATCGTGACTTTTTTCCGATTTATATTTATTTTGTCACAAGTGAATAGTAGTAGAATTTATCTATGAACTGAGCCGAGCTATCGAGTATAGAGAATAATCTGAACAAAGAGTTGTCTGAGCGCAAGCAGTACATACAATAGTATCGTTGCTTTGTCTTGCCGGTGTATGACGCGCGCAGAGGGGACAGAAGTGGCGGCAGAGGGGGCGGCGAGCGAGATCGAGCCACGCGGTTTGAGGTAGAAGCACTAAATCAAGGCCCCGCATGCTTTGGATGGCATCTAACAAATGAGTCAATGACAACCCAGCGAGTCTCTCTTTCTCTGTCTCACTCTGCTCAGGAACAAAACGATAATATATTCGAGCGCACACAAGCGGATACGAATGGATCGAGAAAGCATCGAGGAAGGTATAACAGAAAATAAAAATCCAAATGTAAAAATAGAAAAAAAGCACAGCGAGCGTCTTAACACGTCACTGTGAACTAATATCTCCAACTCGGGTTAATGATGGTCAATAATTTAATATATGAAATGGTATAAATCAACGATAATCGTTAATTTCTCGGAATGTTAGATCGCCCGGTTCATCATCGATGACGACGACGCGCGAAGGGCAGAAATGTGTGTGTGCGTTTAAATGCCAAGTTGAAGGTGAAGTCGGACTAAAAGCGGCACTGGAGTCTTTGAGAAACAGGCTGCATGAGGCCGCTCAGGTCATTTGTGCCGAGTTAGATTAATTGGATTAATTAGGCATTACTGTGGCCTCCAGGGGCCATCGTCGATGCATTAGTCCACGCACCGGTCGGCGGCGCACCTTTGATTTCCCTTCGACGTCTTCGACTCATCTACGAGCATGGGAATGTGCGCCTTTTTTCCCCCCTCGTTCATCAAATTAATAATGTTTAAAGGCCCTTTTGTTTCTTTATTTCCGTGCAATAATTTTTTTACTCCCCGTTCACACTTGGGAAATTGATTTTTTCTGGGTTTCGTCTCAGGGGAGCATTATTGGTCATCAACTTCTAATATAGCAAGAGTAGGCTGGCCCTTCAAAACAAAAAATGACTACTTTTATTTTTTGGGTTTTGTATCAAAAAATCATTGTTTATCTTGTTTTTAGAGCCCTCTAAAAAAATCTGTTTAATGTACAAAAATTAAAAAAATCGTAAATTACAGTAAAAAATGAGTTATTAATTAGAATAAAATTTATAAGAATAATTTATATTGTTAAAAATATAAAAAATATTGTTTTTTTATGATTAACAATGTCAAATTGATTGAAAAACAATTTTGTTTTACCGTGAATTTGGTCAAATTAAACGGGGAATTCAATCAAAATAATTTTTTTCCTCAATTTTTTATCTTTCAGGATATGAATTATTTTATTTTGATACTACTTGATCGATTTTTTCTGGTCACTCTATGCAAGAAACTTAAAAAAATTATTTAAAAAAAAAATCGTCATCACATTGGCAACGGTTTTAATTGTCAAACAAAACTAAAATCACAGGATATGGTCTCAAGTTATCATAAAATAAACTCTCTCCCTATCGCTGCTCTGGACTTGGCAAGTGATTTTACCGGAATACCCTCAAAAGACCGGATATCACAGCTGATAAGGGCGCACTCCTCTCTCTTACCCCGTTTCCACAAACTAAATTAAGTTTTTCTATTAGAAAAAAAATTTTAATCTTCAAAATCGTGCCTTGTTTTAATATTAATGAAATTCATCAATTAACAGTCGATTTTTATAGAAATTATTATTTTTTAACCGTTGAATGATTAAATGTGTTATTGGACGATCAAATAAATTTTTTATTTCACTTTATTTTAATTTTTCGAGCGAAAAAAAAAAAAATTGCAAATTGATGCCATACGCGCCATTAAAGGCACGATTTCAGATAGCGATGATATCAGATACTGCGAAAGGAAATAGAATAAATGCCAGTTTAATCATTGGAGCTTGGTAGAGTATAAATTCCGAAATGCTATACATGTTCTGACAAATTTTTATCTACCTGTGCGATCGTGCAAAAACCACAGGCCCGATAAAACTAGAAGAATATAAACAAAAAAGAGAAAGAAACAAAATGCGATTTCGATAAGAAAGATAAATTAGTCTGAAACAGGTGTAGGTGGTCCTTATGCACTCGCGTCCCTTCATTTCGTCTCATTACATCGAGGATCATACCTCAAAGGTACTTTAACCTCGCTCTCCGTGATGCCCCTCCAGACCCGTTTTGCCAATCGGGCCGTACTTATACAGTAGCCGCGCACACCGCTATACAATTCTCCAACTCGTTTTTTTTTCAATTCCCGGTCGCCCTCGAAATGATGGAATGGAAATACTAATTTTGCGGAATACAGTGGCTGCGGTAAGCGGCGTCCAAGACGATATAGTGTGGATCCGTGATTACTTTCGCGGATAATTATAGTACACGTGTGCGCAACCATCTTGCATGGACTGTACGCACACATACAATTCAACTCGACGATAAACAGAGGAGAAAAAAAATTTTTCAGCCGATGAAAATTAAATTGAGAGTCCAAACCATGGTAAAAAAATATTATTTATAGCTTTTAGAAATGTTTAATAATATATATATAATTGTTATTCCCGCTAAACTTGATTTTATTTGTGAGAAAATTTTTTTCTATTTAATTATAGTCTTAAAAAAAAATTTGGCAAATGACTGTCTGACCTATAAAGGAATTATCTACTTCAGATTTTTTTTCTTTCCAATAGTTTACACTCAATAAACATTGTTAAATCAATAAAAAACTAATAATTTCATGTTTTTTAATATTTATTTAAAGCGATAAAAAATTAGTTTGTGTTCTTTTGAAGGAGGAAAAAAAAACTCAAGTGAAATATCAAGCAAAGAGAAATAGAGAGATCGAATAAACTCAACGAAGTAGTTGATAAATTCATGGAATATATATGTTTTATCATGAAGAAGCGACTTTATATCAGGTCACATCGTTTGATCGACTGCCGACAATCTTACATTCCAAGAAACAAGTCGAGACACACGCGGTGTGTTAGCCAGAGTAAATTTAATTGTAGTCACTGGGAGAGTATAATAGAAGAAACTAAGGGACGTCGGGAGGTGGGAGGAAGGGCGTGGGAGGACGAACGGGAGGGGGAAGTGGCGCCGCCGAAAAGGAAAGTGGCGGAATGGTAGGGTCGAGAGTCGAGCTTGTATAATTGCCGCATCCTCCCAGTCACGTGCCACTCACGTGGTTCCTAATCGTCGGACTCTTGCATTATATTCCACGATTATTATCACGAAATGATACAATGGCGACGACGGTAATTGGTGAGTACGTGAAATTTTCGGCACAGAAATATAGTTGGATTTATCCAACAAAGCACACGAAAAAAAAATCATTCAACAGAAAAACAAAATTAAAAACAAAGTGTATATATAATTCTAAAAATAATAATGACACCTCGAAGGATTAGGCTAAAGAATATAATTTATCTTGTATATTATTTTTCGACCAACCGGTTTTTCATGATCCTTTTATATTTATTGAAAACAGCCAGATTGGATTACTCCGATGAATCTTTATTGTCGCGCGTTATGATTATTACAGGCTATCGATATTCCGGTTTTTAAAAGTTGATCCTTCTCATAAAGAAGTAGGGGAGGGAGGGAATTAATATAATTTTTTTTTTCGTCTGCTTTCTGGAATTTTCTCAGAGAGGGTGGAATATCGCAGATATACGCACACACAACTGCAAGCTTCTCGCGAAGATCAACCATTAATTTTCTTTCGAAGGAACGCAAAAAAAAAACACACACACACACACACACCACCGCCACCTAGTCGAGAGCTAATGGGCGCCACGGTCTAATGCCTCATGCTGCGAAGCGTCTTCCCCCTGCCGCTGCGTCTTTCTCTTCGCTGTCTCCTTAATGGCCACTCTTTGATGACAAATATCGGCCTATAGTGGAAATATATAAATTGTTCCACTCGACGCCCACCGATAATTCAATATGAAGATGTACGCGGTGTGACGGGAAATTTTTTATCATTGGAAAATCCGTGGTATAAAATTTCGCGGTTGCGAAAGTTTTGTATAAAATTGATATTAGGAATTTTTTATTTGGATCGTACACAATTCTAATCGGATCAGATTAAATATCATTATATAGGCTTATGATAAATTGAATTGATAAATTAAAAGGAAAAAAAAAAAATCTTGAAAGTAAACAAACAAATTTTTCGAATTTTTCGAATTTTTTTGATATTTTAATGGATTGATTTTAAGATTTTATCGCGGGATATAATCGAATAAATTTCAGTTCAACGAAAAATTAAGAATTTTAAAACCTTTTATTAGGATAAAAAACATTTTTTTTTTTTGGTTTTTTTTTGTTATTTTTAGCTCAGAGCAATGAAATATACGTTATAAATACGTGAAATCGGTTTAATTAGTAGTTTTTAAATATGTAGAATGGAAAAAAAAAACATAATTTTTCATAAAAACTAATGATTCAAGTGCCTAAATTTGTCATTGAAAATTATGTAACTAATTAAAAACTGATAAAAATAATTGACAAATTATTTTTACCAATTATTAAATAAGAATCGAATATGTCAAAATTTTTCATCAGATGAAAAACAAAATTTTTTTATAAATTAAATTTTTTTATTTATAATTTGAATTATTGAAATATACCGCAATAAATGGCGAAATATCCTTTATTATGCGTAGTTTTTATATATATAAAATATTTTTTTTTCCAAACAACTATATAATTCAACTGCTAAAATCAGTCATTAAAATTTGTATAACTAATCAAAAATAATCAAAAAATTAACAAAAAATTAAAAAAAACTGTCTTGATCATAAAAAAAAAAAGTCGAAATTTAAAAAAGAGGAAAAAAGTGGTTTTTAATCGTTATACGACACCTAACTAAGCCAAGAAAGAGGCAGTATCGTAATTCTATACACACGAGAAACTTCTTTTATCGCATTGGCAAAAAACCAATTTATATTGCTGCAGCTCTACGACGTCTCTGACACTTGGCGGGTGTGTTCAGAGGGGGCAAGGGACGACGGTCGCTTTGACAGACACAAAAACATCGAGAGCGCCTTGATAAATTGGCCTGGGGAATGAAAAAGCCTCGGGCACTCGAAGCAGAGTCCTCGATGGCTGGCATTGGGGCGAATTACATCGGATGAAGATGAGGGCGAGACGAGGCGTTAAGAACAGGATACATCCCAGTCGAGTTCCGGTATTGTTTGCGTTAATAGCACGAAGATACAACCCTCGCGATCCCGCTCGATCCGGCAGCAGGATGGGAACTCGTTTTCGGCAGGGACCTTCGATTATCTTGATCTGGACACTGTTAATAAGAGAAAGACAGGGGAAAAAGACATAGGCACATGCCAAAAAAAATTATACATCGCTAACTACAAAAAAAAATAACAATCAATGGAATTGAACGACGAGTAATCGCAGAGCGAGTTCTACGTTATCTCGTATCTACGTCCACACGACAGTAAATAAAATCATCTGCGCAAGATAATGTTGACGTGGGTATCTAAGTTATCTGATGTTATGGGACAATATTCGACATTTCGGAGAGAAGATGCAACTATCGCCGTGTGTGTGCCTTGATGGGCGTCAGGTTTTTCATTGCTGTCTACTATTACGCCTTGTGCGTGGTATCAAATTATACGGCAGATCCAATAATACGTTCAATGATTTCAATAGCTTGTCCTTTTTATCGTCAGTCCTCTGAAAAAAATATTTTAAAAAATATATATGTATAAAGAGAAAAGTTTGTTTCTAAACGCTTTTTCGAAGTTTAAAAATTTTTTTAATAAGCCTTAAAATTAAATCAGAAAAAAAATTTAACACTGAAAAATATTTTTCTTACGAAATCAATAGGAATGAAAAGTTTTTTTTTTTTTAGTTCTTTTTTGTTATTCATGTATTTTGATGATTTTAAAGTCATGAGGATATTTTTTTTATTTATTTATTGAGTTATGAAAATGGTGATTGACAATAATGGGTTTTAAATAGCTTTTTTTCTAGATTTTTGTTTATTTTATTGATTTGGGGTGGAAAGAGTGATGATTTTTATCAAGTAGAAATATTTCGTGATTTCACCTTTTGGCCGGACCAAGATGCTTCGGTAAATGAAAATTTACGCTCGTGGCAATCTCCTGGCCACAATGTGTGGATCCCCTTACGTTCCTATTACCGGATCGAGCGAAAAGTGTGTCCTCTAAGAAATGAAAGGAAAAAGTAGTGTGTATATAATATAATCAAAACAAATTGGACAATAAGATAATTTAGATAAAGTTTTTCATCCATTTGTGAACATGAAAAGTCTTTCTCTCAACAGAAATTCAAGATATACACCTGTAAAAATAACCTCACAATTTTTTATCGATTCTTTAACTATAGCGACAATCTTAAACTATAGCAACAAAATAAAACAAAAATTTTTTTTTTAATCAAAAAACGTTTTAAATATCTCATTTCTTGTCTATATCATTCGTATTTATTATTAAAAAAAGTGAAAAACCGTAATATTAACCATAACAAGTCTTAAAAACCTTTAAATAAATTTTTAAAAGCCTTTAAAAAATTATTAGTACGAGTTTAGTGATGAAAGATTCATAAGAAATCGATTTGTCAAAGGGGGGAAAAAGCCCAGAAGAGAAATAAAAATAAGTACCTAAAAGATTTTCAATAAAGAATGTTTACAACGTAAACGGGCAGCAATAATGTAGCATACGTAATAAGCTTATGATCGGATGGTGGGGCAGGAGGATTCAAGTTCGAATGCCGTGGCGCCTACCGCCACCCAGGGGATCCTCTCATTATTTGCAGCAACGATGAGCCTTTATTAGCAGTTATCCCGTTCGGTCTCGAATCTATACGTTCGCATAATCATAAATTTGGGTGTTGTGCGTTTACGGTTGTGCGTATCTTATGCAAATCAGACGCGATTCCATCCAAGCTGATATTTCAGGGCATTTTTAATAACAACATCGTATATCCTTGACCACGACCAATCGAATGAGTGCCGCGAGTAAATGACCTATGCGAATTGCACCGAGCCACGTGAAATAATCTGTAAATAAATCTGAAAAACTGTGGAAAAATGAGTGCAAGTGGACAGAACATTCCCCTATACTCGCGCCCCATACACTGTCCTTTGTCTCAGCTAGAACTCGTCGACCCCCAAGCGACACCGCCAACGGCACACTTGTGAATTAAACACCCGAATGTAATTATACGTGAACCACACAAACGAAGCCTTCGAACCACCAAGTAAGACTTTTCTTTGATCTAACAATTTTACATTAAAATAATTTACTCGATGAAAAAAAAATATATATATAAACCTCTCTGGACAATTGTCGATTTAAATTCAAAGGATATAAAACCATTACACGGATTTTAACGTCCCATTATAATTATAATTTTAAAACATAATTTATTCCGCAGGATAAATTTTAGCTTGATTGATTTTTTTTTTAATTTTTCTTTAAAATTATCTTAAACAAAATCATCAAAAATGGACTTTTTCCCATTTTTTGAAAATTTTAATTTGCTGCCATTTCTAAACTAATAAACCGATTTGGCTCATCTTCGAACTTAACCTTGGTATTGGTCCATACAATAAGTATGCCGAGTTTCATTAGGATCCGTCAAGAATTGTAGACGCTATCGTGAATCAGTTCGACGAGCTGAGTCAGAAAATACCAAAATTTTCCAAAAGTCGCGCCATGAGGACGGCTGCAATAGTTAGATTTCTAAGAAGTCTACTAAAAATTCTTGGATACTAATCATCTTTATACAATTGTAGCATAATTTATACATAATATCGTTCTAATACGAGGAGTGTTTAATTTCGTCACATTCAACGTAAGCGCGCATACCCCGCACGAAATGAGGCAAGTAGAGGATAGCGCGCGGAGCGGCAGTAGAAACAGCCGTCATGGTCAGACAAGTGAGTCTCCTCAGCTTCATATACCGCTCTAAACGACGCCAGCGCCACGCATCGGTGGTTCAGTGGTAGAATGCTCGCCTGCCACGCGGGCGGCCCGGGTTCGATTCCCGGCCGATGCAATGATTTTTTCGTTTTTCAACAATTTTTTTGAACAATTGTCACTCTAAACTATTTTTTAGCCACCCACGAAGTCATAGCTACTTCCCGAGCAACTGGTTATGCAGTTTCTGCTGCAACAGCTAGCTTACAATCATCGCGGAATACTAGTAAAGATATTCAAGGCACCTTCTGTGGAAGTATATCGCGTTTAAATCAAAATTTCTTCTAAACTATTGAAGATATAAATTTTCCTCACCACAGAATGAGATTCTTGAAGTGGCTTTTAAATATTTTATTGGCCATAAATAATTATTAGCGGTTTCAGGGCATCGCCAAGAGTTCAGGTTTGAATGAAGATCAAAGATGACTTCAATACATGAATAACCCTGACATGGATCATGCCTGAAGATATATAGAATAGAATATAATTGCGAGCAGAATATTCGGATTTTGAAATTAGCAGAGCAGAATATATTCAATCCCTTCCCACACCAGTCAATCTGTCCAGAATAGAAACCTTTGAAGCTTTCAGCCATCAGCATGATAATCGGACACGAGGGCGCCTGCGGACGTAAAGCAGTTTCTGCATGACCATCAGAAGCTCCGATGCAAGTGCCAATGGGCAGACGAAGATGAAAGGTCGGGATCGAATAGCAAGAGCACGGGAATTTGTGAACTGATGATGATACATGGATATATAATTGCATTTGCTGGATTGTTTTAGTGGATGTACGCACTGGCTTTCGCTGCCTATGGTGTTGTAGAGCAAGTGGATAGGTTGCTGAAGCACGAATACAAATCAATTAGTTGGGGGAAGGTAGCCTCCGGGCTTTCGGCAGCTCCGGAACTACCCTTCGCAGCTTCAGCATCCAACGTCTACTCTCTTGCTTCTTCCCTACCCTCAGTACCTTCCAACGACGCGGTAGCCACACCGAATACAGATTGCGTTTCAATTTATGCGCCTAACGAGTGTTTAGTGTTTACCGAACCGCGAGTCCAAAACCCTGGCGCCTTTACTGCTTCTGCGTCCCCACATGCAATAATGAGAAGACTATAGCGTAAACGAGGAAAATGGACGAGCGCTTGGAACTAAGTTATACTTGTTAGATTATACATATTTTAATATCGTACACCGCATTTTTATAAGTTGTTTAGAAAATTTACTGGTTTTTGATAGATCGTCTGTTCAGGAAGATGTTTAATTAACAATTGGTGGGTGTCATTTATGTTTTATTTATGTTGAAGGTATCTAAGATGTGTTTGAGGACGTTTGGTTTAGTGGGAAAAATTTTTTACGGAAATTTTTTTCAGAAAAGACGACGTTTTGCGGAAAAGACGTCGATTTCATCGAATTATTAGGCCGTCTCCAATGGAATTTTTTGCATTTTCATTTCGATGCATGATAAATTTATTAAAATCTATTTGAGACAATTAAAAAAACAAAATTAAAAAAATCCACGCTAGATAGAATTAAAAATCGTCGCTTTTACGCTAAAAAAAAAAATTGTTACCCATGAAAATACAGTTAGTAATTTTTTTTCCTCACCTGACAATACGTTATCATCAATTTTCACGTATATACACTTATATAATATCGATGCGCACACAAGCACGCAAGCATTCGCATTTATGGAGCAACGCACGCAGTAGATGGATGCGCTGGTTTTCGCATTTAATTACACAAGTATTTTATCGAAGCCGAGCGCACGCATTTCCGTTTGGCATTTCGAGAGGCACACATATCCACCATCCGCAATATGGACATGGACACGCCAGGGTCCCTGGTGGTGCCTGTGTGTCGTAGTTGATACTCAATATATACACGCACATTTTATATACCTACTACATAGGCTTCGAACGCGGGACCCGAATATTTATGGGGGCCAAAGTCAAATTAGTGGCGTAGTGCGTGCACCTTTTGATTAAGTATCTGTTAACTAAAGGTAATACTTAATAAAGTAACGCTGATTTAGTGCGGTCCGCGCGAGGAGGTGGTCGTCCTGTCTGGTCGCCTCTGCTGCTATGGAAGAGGTTATATCGTATGACCGGAGACTACTAAACATACGCCTGGATCGTTCGTTTTCCGATTCAAAATAAAATGAGATATTTATTAACGTGAACGGCAATACAGTGTGCAATAGGTTGTTTCCTTTGCCTTGGACAGATATTCACCATCTTCAAGAGTTAAGTGCACATTCCACCGATGAATATCAATTTATCACTGTTTTTTTTTTTGTTTCAATGTAATCGAATAATATTGTGATTTTTTTTGTTTTTGATTTTTCGAAATATCTCGAAAACTAATCAAAATATCGCAAAAATTGATTCTACATTTTTGATAGGAAATTTAATTTTCTATAAAAAGTGTAGAGTAATATTTTTTGATATCTTGATTATTTATTGAGTTATAAACAATATTAACAAAAAAAAAATTTTCACGTTTTGCAGTTTTTTGACATTAGGTGAATATGATTGAAGATAAAATTTGTTTTTATTCACATATTGATTTGTGTGCTGTCTTCTAGTGTAAAACACGGACGTTGAAATATAAATTTGTATTCCAATACGCGTGTTTCACAATAAACAGATTTTTTTTTTCATCAGGCGAAAAAATTATCGTTGGGTCCGCGACGATTATTTAGCCTGTGCATTTTATTTTTTTACACAGACAGAGAGACAGAAATAGCAGCGACGATTCTATGAACGCGCAATAAACCATTTTTAAGTTTGTCGGGTGTTTGATTTTGGAGATTAGCCGGAGAATTTTTTTTTTTTTCCAGCGACGCGAACCCGCATATCACAGCAGTGATTTACATCGATCTCGTTGGTCACAAGTTGACGGCAATACTTCACTACACCCAGAGAAGATTTTCTTACCTAAATCTTTAATTTATTCCCCAACACCTCGCTCGCGTCATATAATCTTGATTATAAAATCCTGCTGGAATACAATTTGTATACCAGGTCACCTGGGTAAAACTAGGTGGGCCAATTTTTCAAACTCTTCCAAGTTGATTTACGCACTTGGTAAATATTTGCGAAAAAATTTCATTTAATCATTTTTACCAGTCTTAAAAAATTATTATAATAAAAAAAAATTTTTTTTTTTTAATCTGTTACATATAAAAGAAAGTCCCAAATGTTTGTTCAGCGTTTCATATCATTTTGTTTCAGGGATTTTTTAAAAGAGATCGATATACTCACACACCCTCGAAACCTCAAATTTATGGGAAATACATATGAAATATAGTGTTAAACGTTTTACTAAGAAACGAAATTTTTTTTTAGAGGTGTATTAGAGTCTTAAGAACCCCTAAAAAAATTTGCGACCCCCTAGTGCCGTTTTAAAGACCATCACACACCCCCAACCACAAATTTATGCAAAATAATTACGAAATATAGTAAATAAAGATTTTGCTTAGCGATAAAATTTTTTTCATAGTTAAATTAGAGTCGAAAGAGCCGTTAAAAAAATTTCCAACCCCCTGGTATTATTTTAAACTATCAATTATACGAAAAAACTTTATTTTTACTAAAAAATTTTTTATATCAATTTTTATTCTATTAGATTATTTTTTTTCCGATAGAAAAATTGCAAAACCGAAATACCCTGAGTCACAGATAGACTGTCCCACCTATCATCCGTGTCGGGAGGATATTCAAGTTGTACTTTGGCGTGTGGTAGTACCGAGCACGACCACGTGGTCTGACGGAGGCAACATGAAGGTTGGCGGGGACGGAGGAGATTGGTGCGGCAGGCCAGTGATATACACCGCTATCACCCTCGTATTTACGGCAGTGTCAAACCAGGGCGACAACTTGGTTACAAATTAGTGCTTTGCACCGCGCGCGAGCTCTTACACCGCGTGCACACTCGATCGAGAGACCTTCACCAAAACGGTATGTGTCGTATGTTTATGCTCCTGGCAGCTGTGCCATACGACCATGCCAATATCGGTTCTCAATTAAATTATTAGATACCTTAAAAAATTTTTTATCCTAATTTTAAACAATTTTTCAAATGTCCACCAGCTCTGACAGCGATTGAATCCATTTTAAAGCGCCTTTGGACGAGTTATCGCACGATAAAAATTTTTAAAAACACCATAATGACCTGCGAAGGGTTGATTTTTCTTGGGGAGAGGTCAAACACTAGTTTTCAGTCGGCTAAAACCGCCCAACAGTTGTTTATAGTTACTCGAACAGGTCGATTGATTGGTTCAATCGCGAAATCGTCCGGTTTTTTGGTGGTTGCAAGGGGTTAAGTCGGTTGTTAAGCCTTTCTGGTTGGATTGAGAACCACTTGGTCGTCGTGATGGCAATATATCAGCGGGTCAACAATGTGTAGGTCCCGGGTTCGCTCTCGGTGACACTTTTGGAGTTTCTGCTTCTTGGACGCCGGCACACGGCAAGACATTCATTATTGTCCCACGTAGGAAGGCGAAGGGGTGTACGCGGTGATCTGTAGGGTGTGTATAAGATGCTACGGTCCTCCGTCTCACTCTCCTGTATGTATTGCCTCTCGTGTTGGTGTCCGAGCACGCGGATATAGCTTGAGGTCGTTTTCGTAACCTATACTGCGAAGCTTTCAAAGTTCCCGAGAGACTTGAGAACATGTCGGGCCAATTCTGCAGGGCTCTTCTCGGATACATATACTCAACGAGTGATATACGCAAGGACTATACTCTTGGAAAATAATTTCTAGGTATTACTGGATTTGTATTTAATTGCTTTCTATTATTCGGGAGATTCTTACGTCCTTTCATCGAAACCGGTGATTTTTTTATTTCATTTTTATCAAATTGAATTTGTGGATGGAAATAAAACGCAATTTTTATTAAAATTTGGGATAAATATGTGTCATTTACCGGCTCTGGCAATTTTTTAACTCCATTTTAACCGAATTAAATTTCAAAATAAAAAAAAAATTCTATTTTTATTCAATTGTTCAATTTTTTAATTCAATTTTTATCTTGAAATTGCATAAATATAGTACGAAATTTTTATTAATTCTAAAAATTGCAAAAAAAAAGTCAGATTTCAGGTAAAACTTTTCATATAAGCATTTTTATATTTAATACGCCTTGCTTATCACATTCAATTGATGAAACATTAAAAAAAATTATGCCGGTAAAGTCCCTCCATTATAAAAAAAATACAAAGGATCTGGAATAATAAAAAAAAAACGGTCTTTTCACAAAACTGTATAACAATTTCGCGACACAAATCACGTTCCCGACAATTTTCACTGTTGCTTATTCTTTATAGCCGTGAATTTAAACTAGGAAAAAGTCTCAAAAGAAACAAATTGAATCGGGTGTGAATTAGTCTAGAGTAAAAGGAAAGTAAAGAGTCGACAGGAGAGCGAGAGAGTTGGGTGTGCTTGTAATTGATTTCTCAAGCGAACAAAAGACGTGAAGGGATCGAATGCGGTAATGCAGCAGTAGCAGCAGCAGCAACGCCAGAGGCGACTTCGCATCTCGGTTGGAAAATTCATTTTTTCCTTCTACCCAACGATTAAAAATGTATTCGACAATAGAGAGGGTCTTACGTCAAACGTCCGAGGCAGAGCGCCCATCATCCACTTGCTCTATATTGCGCGACTATACACAGAGTGTATACCAGCGGATGAAGAAGTGAAGAAGAAAGATGGCGAAGATAGAGTTATGAAGTATCGTAGGGCTGCCAGCGCACCCGGGGAAATTCGTTATTAAAATTAATTATTCAGATCGGTAAAATGGCGATATAAGGCAGCGGTGGCGAAGGCCGTTTCGCCGAAATGAATCGTAAATTGGAGCTGCTGCACACAACCCTTCTGGGGGACGCATTGAGCTCCCTTTTTTCCTTATTTAGCTGATGGCCCCCTGCCGGAAAAACAACCGTCCCCAGTCATCCCTGCGAAATCACTAATTTTACGTCCGCTATTTCAACTTTGATTTCAGAGCCGTTCTATTTTTTTCATTCATAATTTCCACGATTTTCATCCAAAATTTTATTTGTTTATGCTTTTTCCCAACGTAGCTACCCTCTATTTTAGGTGGAAAATCTATCCGTGTACGTGGAAAAAAATTTTCAAAGGCTGAATTGAGGATTTCAAAACTTTAGACGATGATACGGTTTGAAAGAGGGTTTATCGTTTCAGTGGTTTTTTTGGTTGGGGCTAAAAATGAAAACAAAGTTTAGTATGATTTCATCGCGAATGGTTCTCAATTGTTTCCACGTAACCGCTTCCTGATTAACTCGTACAATCTCTAATCCGTCGCGCGCGCGTTCCCTCTTTCGCTTTCTTCTCCAGCGAGCGCCCACGTGGATTTGCATGAGGAAGGAATTTTGCCTGGGTTAAAGCGCCCCAATCCGGCTACTCTTCTACTGAGCTTCTTTTCCCAACCCGGCGAATAGTGCCCACCCCATCCGTCACGATATCCCTCGTGGCAACCCTGAGGGAGCCTTGTGGTGGATGCCAGCGGCAAACCGAGATCCTCTTTCCCTATCAGAAACGCATTTTAATGCGAATCTAATTTTCGATTTAATTTCGGTAAAAATGATCCACCACACGGCTGGTCGATTTTCCGCCGCCATCTTCTCCACAGAGTGCCATAGTCGTTTTATAAATGTCCCCCTTTCACTTTCCTCTCTGACCCGCTCGTCCTTAAATTTTCGCGACTACCTTGAATATATCGAAAGTTCCAACGAGACTCTCTCGCTATATTTGCATAACGTTTCTGCGGTCTTTTGTGCCGGGAAATGAGTGACTCCGCACTGACGACCATGGTTATATGGCCGAGAATACGGAATTGTACTGTGTGTATACTCGAAATGTCGAAGGTTCCATTTTAGATGTCGAGTGTATGCTTGACTAACATATGCAAATTAAAGGGAAAGTTGGCTGCATCATTTTTTGATCGTAATTACATGGTTTAAGTCTTGTCAACAATTGAGAGTTTCTGTTGTTTCGTCTACTGACAATTTCTCAAAATTTACCCATCTTTAGCTAAAATTTTATTCTAGTGTTTTCAAAACTTTGAAAAAATATTATTTCAATCAGAAGAAAAAATGTTTTGTACAAAAAAATCCTAAAATTCAACAACATTTACAAATATAAAGTTATAATAGGAAATTTAAATGAAACCATGAGTTTATCCAAAGGGAAATAATCCAACTAATCCCTAGAAATTTCAAAAATACTAATTATGACATAAAATCGACAAACTTGTTATTACCTAACAAGCATCTGCTGCTAGAATATTCGTTCAAAGTGTAACTCAATCTGGTTCTATCATCCCTTTTTTACTGCGTCGCTGTTAATTATCTCGTGGTGATGTTGCTCCAATTTCCGGCTGTCTTATATAAAAGAGGACCACGTGCAGCCCCCCTTGCAAAGAGCCCTTCTGTATCAATTCCTGAACTTTAACCCTTGTCTCGCAGACAACCCGATTGTATATAGATTTATTTCATTAGTAAAAGCAGACACCCACGAAACCACAAATTTTTTTTTTTCCCTCCGAAATCCTCTCTATTATTTTATACTTCAAAAAATCCATTCATTCGCATTTCTGCTTTGGAAAAACAATTGAATATAATTTCATTTTTCCAGAAAACATTTATCGGGAGAATTCTAATATCTCACAGGATATTTTTCACCCCTGGGTCTAATAAACACAGTGCCATGAATACATGGAAGGAAAAAAATAATACTATAGCAACTGTGGCAGATGTCTCAGCGGCATAGTGAAGGAAGGGTTGCGTCGAAAAAGCCAATAAAGGATCGTGGCAAGATGTATGCGCTAATAATCGAAGTAGACTAAGAAAAAAAGGCGAAATTGTCCAATGAAAGAAATTTACGACTGGCACTAATTAAGAAAGGGTGTGTATCCAGCTATATACATGCAATTCCCCATAAAAAAATTCAACCCTTGTGCCCATCGTCGGGCTATTCTTCTGGAAGGATTAATTAATTCAGAATATATCAATTAAGAAATAAGGTTTACTCTTCTGTGAGAGAAAAGAATACAGAGTTGCGCACCGGCGTCCGCCGCCATTTTATTGCAAATTGGACGTGAAAAATGACGCCTTGATTAATCTCGCGGATAATTTAAAAACGAAAGGGGTTGCGCGCTGGACCAGAGCACTGGGATAAAAATTCAAGACGTGAAATTGCCAATCAGAGCGCAAAAGCGCTAGTAGGGGTTGGTGGACGAAAAAAAAAAAAACACTAGCGAGAGAGTGGAAAAGATATAGAGAGTAATAACGTTAAAAAATTATCCCACGTAGGAATTTCATTGGTGCGAAGGCCTTCGACGCGCCATCTCAATCCCCCAACGTTAAAGTATCGCCTTCACCCTTCATAAATTTTACTTTATTTTTATTAATTTTCCATCTTATTAATAATCACAATTTTTCACTTTTATACGCGTATTTTTTTCACTCTCATCTGAATAAGAAAAAAACGCCAGCGAAAAAAATCAGATTGTGATAAATAATTTTTTTACTAGTGATTCATTGTCGTTGTATAAGAGCGTTGAAATTAATTTAAATAAGTTTAAAATTACTCGGGGGATTAAATTTATTTATTAATTTTTTTATATCGAATTTTTTTTACTGTCGAGCGCACGGCATTTCAAGCAGGTGACGCTCGCGCGGATGACCATCAATGTTTTCTCCACGACCAGGCAGTAAATACACTTGCCAGTCGATAAGTTAGTAAACTAATTAACCGGCTCGCCGACAAAGCGCGATCCTTTCTGATGCGTCGCCCATTTTATCCTTTTGTCTGATGAGCAGAGAGGTCCGCTCGCGTCTGTTGCCAACAGTTCGTGGTTTTTACAAACGTATCCCTGCTGGCTATTTGTCCCTCTTTCTCACCGCTTTTATTTTACTTTTATATTTGTTTTATCTGATGCCTCCTGTACGCCAGCATCCGTCCCTTTTCCGCCCTCTTCGCACACAATGGCTTCGTTTTCGATTTTGTCTCGCTCATTTCGGACGCGCGTGCTATTCCCACGGACGCGCGTGTGTGTCAAGGTCGTGCCGTGCGATAGCTGGGAATCGATCGTCGATCGTGCAACTTTATGCCATATAGAACGCACAAAAATTCCAACGCTCTTTGCTTTGGGAATCCAACCTAACAACTTTATTTCCATTCGACGTTTCACAATCGACCAACTCTCTGTTCGTTTCGTTTTCACATCACCTTTTATCTACTGCACAAAAAAGTTGGACTGAAATTTTCATTACTATTGATTTTTTAGAGGGTTCAATCGATCACTCTATTATAACAATATTACAACTTAAGTTAATAATCAATCGCGTGTGTAAATCGAAAAAAAGTGTATTGTCAAGAAATGAAACTTTTTTATTTGGAAATATCTCACTAAGCATGCGAGTTACATAAATTTTGCTAAGAACCTTTTTTATAGGTGATAAAATTCTCTGCAAAAAAGATTTCTTTCAAAAAATTTCTATCTCTAATAGTTTAGAAGATATTTTGATTTAAAACAGCAAGATAATTTTTAGCTTCAATCAACGTGAAATCAATTTGAATTGAAATACAAATATATTTTTGTTTAATCCAACTCTAAAAATCATTATCTGTTATTAAACCGTAATTAACAACCCTACTTTTGAAAAATAACGAATATTGTTGCGTAAATAAATCGTTAAACACAATCAAATTGTCTGGAAATGGAAAAACAGAGAAATGTAAAAGATAATTCAATAGAAATCATTGTTTCTATAATTAATAGTAATTTTGTTAGTTGTTAATTAGAGTAAAATTGGTGAAAGTTGGGATCTACTTTGACTAGTGACCTGAGAAATTCAGTAGCTATACTCAAGTGACATTGTCACGACAATTGTTTTGATATACGGTTAATTGTGAAATTTCAATTTCACAATTGATGCATCGGGTAACAGACAGTGCTTATAGGGTGGTGCGGGCAAAAGCTTGTTCACAAACACAACTGAGAATCAAACGCAAACGCGTATCGGGGAGGTACATGGTGGTGAACAACGAATTCACCTGTGGGCCACAACCTCAGAAACCATGATAAAGGTTTGGCGCCTTTGATATACTCTACATATACCCAACGTATTTAGTTGGACATATCATTCGCTTTCCTCCCATTGTGTATATACGTCTGCCAGCAAACTTCTCATTTGTTCGGACCTTCCCTATATATACGTGAATATAACGTTTGTGTCCTTCGCCACGTAGTTATATCGGCATTGTGGCTTTTGTGCGAGACCCATATATTGGTGATGATGCTTTTGCTCAGTTATTATTTCTTCCTTTGAGAAATCACCGGCAATTATTTTTTAAGTCGAATTATCGTCGAAAAACACATTTCGTCTTGAGAATTTTATTATTAAATTATGCGGTCATTGTGAGAGAGGGTATAATGGACAAAATGCTTGAGAAATTTAGTTTCTTCGCTCTCTCCAGTCTCCTGATATTCACCTAAATTAAACTCTCATCACACTTTTTCATCGATAAACGTCAACGAAATTATAAAAAAATCGTATTAAGTATATTTATCATGTGCTAATTTAACGAGAAAAAAATTCTCAAGTTTCAGACTGAGAAAATTATACCTGTAAATTTTAATACCGAAAAAATTAAATACTATTTTTCGTTATTGCTTCAAATTACTGAAGATTCAACAAAATATTTTTTTAATTGTATGAATAAAAAATTGTAGCAGAAAACTTGAATAAAAAAATCAAAATCATAAGTATATTTCGTGTGTAAATTAAAACTTTTTTACTTGCAAATAACTTGATAATAGTGCGAATTACAAAAATTTTGATAAGAATCTTTTTTATAGCTAGTAAAATTTTCTATAAAAATGGTTTCTTTAAAAAAATTTATATCTTCAATAGTTTGTAAGATATTTTGATTTTAAAAAATCACGATTTTTTATATGACCTCTTTTAGTTAAAAAAAGTGAAAAATAGTTTAACTGCGAATATCTTGATGAAGGATGTGATTTAGATAAATTTTGACAGAAATCTTTTTTTTAGCTAATAAAATCTTCTACAAAAATGATTTCTTAATAAAAATTCATATCTTCAGTAGTTTCAAAGTTATTTCGATCTAAAACAGCAAAATAACATTTTATACATTCTTTTTTAGCTTTAGACACTCGATATGATTTAATTTAACTATTTATCACAAAATAACAATTAAAAAATATTTTTCATTTAAATTATACTCAACTAACCTCCTGTTTTACTGCTTTCTCGACGGAAAAACCAATTTACATTTTTTTCAGCTCATAAAACTCCTCGTTAATCATTAATTCACCTGCCAATAATGATTACAATGTAGCATATGAAGTTTTCAGGATGTTTTCAAAATAACAAGCCGTCAATATTCAATTCCTCCCTCCCTGAACCGCATAAATAACTTCGCGTCGACACCCAGAAACTTTAAATCACCTGGAAAGCCTTGCCGAAACATGCAGAGGCGTGCTAAACCAATAACTATTACTCACAACTCGGTCAAAAGTTGTATAAAACTCACGTCACCTGCTTATTGTCTGTCGAGTTGCAGGTGTCACTCAGCGCCTTTTCCACCGAATCATCAATCCAGTCAATACGCTGTGCAAAACACCTGCCAATAGAGCCCAGCGCTTCTTCCAAGTCCTCATAAGTCATCATCATCATCATCTATTCCCGTCAGCCTCTAAGCTTTAAGTGAGCGTCTAATAATGCTTAACGACTTTGCCGCCGTCAGTGACAGGAGAATCCCCAGGGTTTTTCCATCGGGCTATTGTCCAGGATAGACCTCTGATGATGGGTCTTGATATGTTATCCTGGCAATCGCCCTGATGGTGCCACTGACCGCCAGCTCATCCAGAAAATGTCGTCAGTTCAGTGCGCGTATTAGTAGCGTCCTTGTTGCGGAATCAGCTGCGTGGCGATAGGACAAGAACATGAAGAATGCCACAGCGACCTTGGCTAGGTCGAGATCGCGCGCGGCATCACGTACGTATGCGCTGATTGAGCCGCGTGCTTAGCCTCCGGGCATCAGTCACTCTGCTCGATTTTTTACTCGCTTTGCTCTTCAATCAGTTTCGCGTCCGAAAGATCTATCAATTTGCCCGATCTTCCCTTGCAGCTTATCATTTTCTCGTGGAAAATACATCTGCCCAATCTGTATCGAAAAGAATACAGTAAAAAATTGTTTTTTAATTTTTTTTTGTTGGTTTTTAAATTATAAAAAAACGGGGTTTGTTCAGAAATCAATTGGGAAAATTTGGGTTAGTTGGATTTTTTGAGAAAAAAAGTTTTTGACGGTGACTATATGATATTTCTAGTTTCGATTATCAGAAATTGAAAAATATGTTGGATTTTTTTAGAGAATAGATAAATCTCAGGATTAATAAAAGAAATAGTCAAAATTTGAATTTTTGACAAAATGACGACTATTTAAATGAAAAATTCGAATTTTCGACAGAAATTTTTGTGATAAATTTTTTCAAAAAAATAGAATTAATCACTGGAACTCTTATTCTTTAGATTGATAACTGAGAAAAATATTTTAAGAAATTTCTGTTAAAATTTCAGACTGATCGATTGAGTCGTTTTTGAAAATAATCATCGTCACCGACTTAAAAAAAATCGTTTTCACGCCAGTTCATGGTGAAAACATTTCTACTTTGTACTTTCAAATATCTCTTCCAAAATATTTGTCAAAACGGTTTAAAATTTTCCAAGTAAAAAAAATTGATTATATTTCCAAATTTTGATTGAATATGAACACTTTGATAATTTTTTTATGGGTGATATTAATTCTAATCTTATTGTATTTTTTTTTTTTTGCAGGAAGATTTTGCTGAAGAGGAAAGTCATTGTGATATTCTCATCGTGTGATTATCCTCAAGAACTTGCTTCCACATCCTGGACCCTCCAAAGTCTTATCTAAGGCTCCGCGTGGTGCACGTGCAGCTCGGTAATACCAAAGACTATGGTTATTGCACATTGGCTTCGGTCGCTGCAGCAATACACGTCTTTTACGAAACGGAAAATTGGTTTCCGCGTTCGAGATATTGCTCCAAGTCGTCGAGATAAGAGCGCACACCAATGAGATTACCTGCAGGCACTGATGGCCAACAGAACAGCGACGATCGCACCATCAGATCCTTTTTCACTCCACCTAATATGACGAGCACCAAATTCTCTAATAAAAAATAGCTAGTGTGTCCCTTAAACCCACTTATTAAAATAGTTTTTATCTACAACCCATGGAGGCCTCTAGAAAAATCCTTTGTAAAAAAAATTTCTTTCTCTACGAAAAATAGTCTTTTAGATTTAACAATTCATACAGAGTGCAGATGTTCATCGTAAGTCGTATTATTCTCGTGAAACTGATAATTCGCTCATTTCAATAATTGACAGGCACTTACTAGTGGCGCGTTCTCGCATCTGGTATTCGAGTCGAAGAAAAAAGAGAAACGTTTCCTATATCGCCGAGTGGTGAAGAGGGCTGTGAGCATTATACTCAACGTGGTCTTTTTACGTGGCAATAAAAACGGATACACGCATTGTTTCCTCGTCGAGGCAAAGAGATCGACGAAGAGTGCCACCATCAGAAAGCTCCATGGATATAGCTTCGAACAATCATTGCTGTACTTATCTGCGTCGTGTTTAGGCTATATGCATTTGTGCATTATTTTTATCGTTTAAATTCTTATTCCTAATGCTGATGGTAATGACGGAAAATGCTCCTTGCAATTATTGTCGTTTGCCAAGTCGGGAAATGGTCAGAAAGTGCGAGTCACTTCCTGGCTGCTTCTAATTGAATCAGCACCAGCTTGATGACGCAATGGATTTTATTCCTATTCGCAATTTATCACGATGCAACATGTTCAGCTGAGAAAAAAATGAAAAGTTATTTTTATAGGTTCATTGTTGTTATTATTTAAGTTGAGATGGGGCAAAAAAAAAAACAACTTTTTATCTTTCTAGTCTTGTATTTTTTGTAGCCGTTATTATATTCTTCATCAGGGCTATTGAATATGGTTTCTATGATGGCACATCGATTTAATCCTGCGATTGATAGCGTTTAATGTCAACTATAGAGTTTTTTTATTCTATTTCTTTTCGAGGTATTTATCTAGTTGAATTATTGATTCATCGAAAAAAATTTTGCTGGGAATTATTACGATAAATCTGAAGGCGGTGAATTTTTTTTGTAAAAAAAATTTCATTATTTAAAAAAATGTATCAGATGTTTAAACTGTTAATAAAAATCCGAAACCTTTTTTTAAAGAGGGAAAACGACAAAATAAAAATTTTAAAAATCGTAAATTGTGGTAAAAAATGAGTTATTAATTGAAATAAAATTTATAAAGATAATTTAGATTGTTAAAAATATGAAAAATGTTGTTTTTTATTATTAACAATGTCAAATTGATTAGAAAAAAAATTTATACCGTGAATTTGGTCAAATTAAACAGGAAAATCAATTAAAATAATTTTTTTCCCTAATTTTTTATCTTTGAAAATATGAATTATTTTATTTTGATACTATGTGTATTACGGTGGTCCGAAAAAAAATCGACTATTTTTATTTTTCGGGTCTCGTATCAAAAAATCATAGTTGATCTTGTTTCAAGAGCCCTCAGAAGAAATTAGCCTGATACAAGCATTTTTTGGGGTCGCGCACAAATTTAAAAATTTCTAATTTCTCATTCAAAAAATGTTTCAATTTTTTTAATATAATAAAATCCCTAGAAAATTTCTTGATTGATTTTTTTTTTTTCAGATACAGAAATTGTTTTCTGTGAAAAAATATTTCTGTGACTAAAATATTAAAAAAAATAATAATTTCGTTGAGAAACTTTGCAGATAATCTGAAAATGATTTGTATATAAACAAGTGATTAATCAAGAAGTTTGCGGTGGCATACGTTGGAATACAGTAGGAACAGTACAAATGGTCCAGAAAGTTCGGCAAGACAGATGAGAACACGACAATCGAGACGACGTAACGCCAGATACGTCTATCGCTGTAACTGTAGTGCAATATTTATTCGATAAACAAAGTTGGAGAGGAGCGAGCGCAGACGAAAGCGTCAGGGGCTGTTGTAAGTCGTTGGCGAGGCTTGTACCGGTAATGGCCGCGATATATTAGGAAAGTTTCGTCGGGCTGTGCTGCAGTTTGACGTCTTTATAAGAGCCAAACGAACCCCTCTCTATCTTTAGGACCTTTCGTGTGCTACATATAGTGATTGCCACTACGCACGAATTGCACAACACTCAATATCAACCCCCACCACCATCCAAAAACTTATTACAGCCCGGTCATTGAATTTCAGCGGGAATTTCGTTGTGACACGCCGTCATAAAAAAAAATACAAGCATCACGTATACACATCTCTCGCTTGTCGCCAAACTTTTAAATTGTATATCAGTCTTCAATGCGAACAAATTTAATCGAAAATTTACCAGCCTTATAGTAGATTGAAGGCGAATAAAAAAGCGTAGACAGTTAAAGTTATGCGAAGAATTACCCGGGGAATATTATACGAGAAATAATGGGAAATACACGCGAGTTCACGACGCGAATTATGAGCAAAGCTCCTCCAGGGGGAACATCTCCATCTGCTGGTTATATAGCACCATGGCGCCCTTACCAGACGCTATATCGGATATCTAAGTAGGTTAATAAACAGGTCTCGTCAATGTTGTCGGATTCCCATAGAACCAATCGGACGCATATCACGCAAGCTTCGCTTGCACGCATCTTTCAAATGGCCCAGGCCACGCACATCAACGTATACATATCGTAAATATTATTTATATTTCATATCTCCTTATTATTGCAGTATACTCAGTGCACCGCACGTTGAATTATTATATCTTCATCTGCTCGTGATGTTGTCTTATCTGATTTCTTTTTTAATCATGCAAAAAATGTCATTATTTCTGCTTCTTTAATGATTTTATTAATGAGTTATTTTTCTTGAGGGTGAAATAATTAATTTTTTAATCGATTTTTTTTTTTTCGTTTTTTTTTTTTCTATAGAAGTCTTGGCAATTAATAAAAATAAAAATGAAATAGTCTATCAACTTTTTTTATCATAAAATGTATTATTAGTTAACTGGATAAAAAAAAATTAGCGTCTCTGTTTTATAAGTTATAAAAATTTACTTATAATTACTTTTTTTTTTTGTTGAAAATTGTTTTTCGATAATATTTTGAATTTAAAAGATAGTTAAAAAGTATTCTCACGACGAACAGAAAATAAAAAGAATAATTTGGGCATACAAAGCAGATATAACTATAATTTAATGAAATATAACTCAAAATGACATGAGTGATGCGGAAAGTCCTGGTTGAGCTAACTCGACCAACTGTTTTTTATTTCTCCATTGAAAGGAGTATCTTTAGAATCAGTTAGTGTGTCCAATCAAAATTCAATATTCACCACGCAAGCTAATAATTATTATCGCGTTATGCCATCGACCCCAATCGCCACGAGAGTCAAAGGCGTTAAAAAGCAGCTGGCAACGCTATGGATATATAACGTTTTATTGAGCGGCATTCGCGGTGAGGAAAAGGGCACAAGTGTTGTGTATGTATAGATACACTCAGGCACCATCAGACATTGTAAGACAGGTGGCTGCTTGCAATTAAAAGCCGAACCGTCGCTGTCGGTCATTTGTTTCCCCCTTGACGTCTTTTCACCTCAAGAGGTAAGTGTTTTTTCATCTTTTATTATTTTCGTTACGTCTCACTAACTCGCGCCCCACGAGCACGACAAATACCCCGACAAATGTGCATTAAAACCAGAAAAAATCGCGCTATTCCATCAAAAACTCAATAAATTCCCTTTAAAAAAATGATAAAAAAATTTTTTTTAACCTTCTAAACTTGAAATCTCACACTCAAACGCCCTTTAAAAAATTAAAACTATTTTTCAACTAAAAAAAATCAATAATTAAACAAATAACAAATTATTTTCAAATATTTTTTTAACATTTTATCAATTAATTCGTTAAAAAAAAATTTTTTTATGCAAAATTTCGATTATTTTGACGAATTTAATTATATTTTGAATTTTATTGAATGACAATAATCATTTTTTTGGGGTATAAATATAAATTATAGTCGAAATTTGAATTGTTAGGTGGGTTTTATTGTGAATTAGGGTTTTATCTATAAAAATCTAAACGAGAAAAAGGCATAAAAGGGCGAGATACAAATAGTGACGAATTTAATTCAAGTATACACAGGATAAAATTGAATGAAATAAATGATAATAACGCGGCAGACGGTATATACGTATTTTTCAAATGGGGATACACACAAGAGGGAGGAAGAGACATCCGCCGGATATTCGTCATTTTTGTCACAATCGCGACATCAAGCGTTATAAGAAAACTGCTGTGTGGTTGTGGCTTATATATACTTCTTTATTTCGGTTCGATAATGATCTGTAACCGTTGTGAGAGGCAAAGGCAAGCCGAGCAGAACGCGTGGGGTATATATAATAGGCCCAGTGTACATGAGAAGTCGAAATCACTGAGCCAAGTCGATTGAGACAGTCTCATAATCATTGGTCTTATCTTTCTAGTGTTTTCCTCGTGTCTTCCTCGGCATAAATTATTTTTTTCTATTTAAAAACATCGGCAAAACACCGAAAAACTATACATTTCACATTCAAAAAAAGTTTTTTTTCATCTAAAAATATGAAAAATAATTTTTTCTTCATTTTCTAAATTTCAAAACTTGATATATCATTTTTTTAGATCCATTAAAAATTCCTAAAAACCATTATTAAATTAGTAATTTATTAAAAAATAAAAAAAATCATAGGATTTTAGTGTATAATTTAAATTATTCTAAATATTTCAATAAATGTACTTTAGATTTTGGATGAAAGATGTCGACTCCACGGTGTTTTCCTTTCACCAGACTCATCTTAGCAGACGTTTTATTCAGTAAAGGAGTAGCCTTACACTCTAAGTAATCCCCCGCGCATGGTTATGCTTACAATTCTAGATAAAACCACTGCACCATATAAAAACAAAATGTAGTGGTTAAGTCACTTGACCGTGAAAAGATTTTTTTCCAGCAGCTTTTGACACTTCTTTAACTGTTAACCGCGAAAATAGTCTTCTTCAACCCTTTGAAATAGAGAAAAAAAATCAAATTTTGACAGTTTTAATCACTGAAAAAAAGTGTTTTACAATTTTTTTCAATGAAATCTCAAAATTTTGGCATGAAATAAATTATTTAAAAATTTTGTCTTTATTCAGCGGTTCTTTTTGTCGAAAAAAAATTCATAAAAAAACATTTTTTTCAGCCTTGCAACTGCTGATACGACTCTAGTTTATGATTGAAAATTAATAATATTTGATTACGAAGCTAGTAGTATGGATTAATTAATTAATTTTCCGATGGATAGTCAAAGGACGATATACTGCACGTCTCAATCACGCCAGGAGATTGCGTCGCGCGGTGTATACACGGTAGCCACGAGGATAAACGATTTTAGCGAGACACGCAGCGGTGTCTGGTGGGCGTGCGTTCACGCCTACTAATTACGATTCTAGACGTCGTTATGCCGGCCGGTCAACGGCATCCATACGACGAGAAAAACCTACACGGGTATAACCAATCGAAGAGGCGAGCGAATGCGTCTAGAGCGTAGCGGCGGGACACGTATTAGCCTACTGCTCGGACTTGGAAGTAATTATCTTCGGGTGAAGTCACGAGTGACAAAAAGCCGCGTCTTAATGCAAACGCGCGCCTCCGCGAGGCCGTAACTCGTTAATTACAGGCCGCCTCTGATTGATCTTAGGCCACACGATGTCTTGTGTCTAAGCACCGCGCCGCAATACCAACATGTCGATATATTATATATTTCGCATCAGGCGGCACGCGCGAGTCTTCTTTCACTTTCGCGTCTCGAGAGGTGGATATAATGAACCGAGGGAAAAAATTAATTAGGAAATGCCAGAAGTCCGGGCCTCGTGTACACTCGAATTATTAATTTATTGATGACTTTTTTCACTGTTTTTTTTTTATAACAAAGCATACTTTTTTTATTCACTTATACAACCGGTGAAAATTGAATAGTCATATTAGAAATTGCAACAAACAAAAAAAAAATAATTTAAATTTCTCAAAAAAATAAAAAAACAATAATTTTTTAAGTAATTTATTTGATATTAAAATTAAAAAATAATTCTCTTGTTAAATTTCAGTTTTATTTTCATTTTTAAAAATTTAGATTTTTAAAAAGGCTTTTGAGGCTTTTTTTTTGTGAATTGAATTTGCAAAAATCTTTGATAATGACGCATATCGACATGTAAAACATAAATACATGCAGATTAAATATGTTTTGCGATAGAGTTGAGAGTTTTCGACCCTGGCAAAGGATGTAGCATCACTTACACGTTCATGTGTCAACGCCTGAACAAGGATCACACAGGACATCTGTGTACAAGTGTGAGGGGTCGTGTACATAGGTCTTGTCGTCACTGGCAAAGCACTCGCGCGCTGACTGCGTGATGATATTGCCCGAGATGGACGAATATGTAAGCGGATATTGGCTATGCATATTTATAGGAACGTGTCTCGCGTTTTGGTATATATACGCGTATCCTCTTTTCGTTGAGTTCATCCCTTAACTCGCCGGCTTCTCTTTCACCACTTTCATAAAGCTAAATATGCTTATGTTTCTCTTTCATTAACGTTGGAATAAATATAAAGAGATTTCGCGTTTTTAGTAGAAGAGTTATTTTTTGGTCAGACAAAATAATTCTCCTGCTGTAATCGGTTAAATTTTTACTCAGGTTTGAATCAAATATTTATTTTAAGGGTTTTAGATATATAAAAGAAGGTTTATTTAGGGAAAAATTGATTTGGCTGACGAAATCTACGTTTTTTCACTTGAAACAACGCAAAAAAATGGAAATTTGCCTATAAAATTCCTCCTTTGCGATAAATTGATTTTTTAATACTTTATAATTCAAGTAAATCTATAAAATGACACTTAAGATGTTGATCGTGATCGACCGAAATTTTTGGGACAGTAAAATTTTAAGTTTTTTTCATTTTTGAAATTTTTGCGACTTTTTAGTTTCTCTGTGATAACTCGATAAATACACGTGATATAGAAAATTGTTATATAATATAAAATGTTGAAAATTTAATTTTCTATAAAAAATGTTCTATAAAATTTTTTGTAATTTTTCATTAAATACGAAAATTTTCAAAAAATTGAATTTCTCAAAAAAAATTTTTTTTTGTTGTTTAGAAGCGATAGGGTGATTTTGAAAAATCCAATCAGGAATTAGATGTTAAAAAAAAAGATTTTTCTCATGAAATACACGGTATTTTGGTGATTTGGATTTTTTTTTTATAAAAAAAATCCGAATTTCGGCCCTAGGGTCTGCCTTTCGCGATAAATAATCAATTTTTTTATATTAAATAATTAGATTAGCATCCCCAAATAATACCTCAAATTTTAGACGTGATTCACAGTAATTTATTTTTTGACCAAATTTTTGGAAACCTTAACCCTATTACTTTTCAGTTTTTCCGGGATAACTCGTTAAATAAAGGAAATATTAGAAAATTTTACTCCAGATAAAATGTTGAGAATTAAATTTCTTATAAAAAGTATTCTATAAATTTTTCTGTAACTTTTGATTAAAATTGAAAATTTTTTAAAATATGATTTTTTAAATATCTAAAAATTTTTATTTTTATTGAACACTTTATATCTCATTTGTTTTCATAAGTTAAAAAGTTTACTAGCTAATTTGTCATATTGTCAACTAGATAACATTAATATTCCATTTTTCCTATGTCCAGAATAAACAATGCTCAAACTTTACCTTGATAACCTGATTCCGTGTCGCCGTGTAATTAATCAGATCATTAACGTCGTTGGCGCGGCCTATAGGCACACTGCGAAGGCGGAGGGAATCGCATAACGCATATACCGTTATGCGATGGCTTTACAGCGATAGGTACCTTGACTAATGCGGCTCGCTGGTGCACCTTGCAAATTGCCATCTATACACTTGGTTATGTGTGTCGCTTAGCCACGAAACCTCTTTAATTTTACACAATTAATATATTTTATTTTTCGCCGGTGATATAAGTTTTCAGGCGAAAATCCACTCCATTATTCTAGTACTCGTCAAGCCATTTTTTCACTATTCTAAACTTCAAAAATCACAGATATAACTTGATTAAATTTTTTCAACTCACGTTTAATAAATAAAAATATTGAAAAAGGGAAAAAAAAATTTAATTCCAACCAGCGTAATTAACAACTGTATTTATTGATTAATTTATTCATACGGAAAATTATGTATTTATAAATAAAGTTTGCATATATCCATATATTTGTGTTTATATATAAAAATATATATTTTACTGCAGATTTGTAAATTTTTTTCCTCTGCCTTAATTAATTATTTGATTTTATAAAAATGATATTAGCCATTTATTTATCATGTTTAAATTTGTATTTTTTTATTTTAAATTAATTTATTCTTTAATTATCGTGTTTTACACGGATATTTTTTCTTGTAAAATTTTTCTTTCTGCTTCAGATAATTATCTCAAATGAACTGGAATTAATTTCAATTAAAACAATACATATTAAATGAAAATTAAAAATTTCATAAGAATTTTTTTTCTTAAAAAAAAAAACATTTTAACAAACTTAAAGAACAAAATAAAGAATTGTATGGTTTTTTTTTTTTTTTTGATGGAATAAAAATTATGTAGGAGTGGTTTATTATTTTTAGTCAAATTTTCGAATAATTAATGGTAAAAATTAATTTTTCAAGTGATAATAAATTATTTTCAAGATAAACAGCGTGTGTCAATATGCATAAAGTATAAGTATAACCTGTTAAAAGTAGAAAGATGATTTACCTGCAGTAATATTACCATTTTTCTGCATAAAATTGAATATTTTTATAAGAACGTAATTTTATTAACGTCTTGATACGATTAAATCGAGGTATTATGAAGGTACACACGAAAATTCCGAGTGCGAGGGGAGATCAGAGGTCTTGCGCTGATACATATTAAAATAATCAATCATCTCTGATGTTCGCGCAACGCAGGATCATTATACACATTGTATTACTCCCCCGGAAATCGGGTAGCTCTCAGTCACTACATCGCACACTTGGTTATACTGTGTAAGTCTTGCGTAAAAAGATAACCAAGTGTAGGTGCGCGCATAGTTGTCGAGAGGCAAACTGCGTCTCTAA
Source organism: Macrocentrus cingulum (assembly GCA_002156465.1). NCBI lineage: Eukaryota > Metazoa > Arthropoda > Insecta > Hymenoptera > Braconidae > Macrocentrus > Macrocentrus cingulum. The sequence goes on along the minus strand of MVJL01002936.1, from coordinate 23,630 downwards.
TTAATGCAATAATTATTAGCACGAAAAGATTTTTATCGCGCGCTCATCGGGGGACCTCGTCTTTTCTTCAGTCTAGGAGTGTGTTTTTCCCCGACTTATCCACATACTCATACACGCTCTGTCTTTCCCCGTTCCACGCGAGTGTATATCCCTCATCGGCCATCCGAGAGTCAGCGATGAGAAACGCTCGTGGAACTCGAGCGAACAGCGACATGGGGGAAATCAATTCTCTTACTTGTGATCATCACGTGTATGTGCAGGCTTTCACTCTGTCCATAATATGATTGTCCGGACATCCTGCTCAGCCTTGATCCCTCTTGATTTCTATCCAAGATTACCACCTGTTTTCAATCTTAGGAAAATATTTTTTTACTCTGGAAAAAATTTTTTTTTCGTCTCAATTTGGGCACTGGAAAATTTTTTTTCTAACTCCCATAAAATCAAATACATTCTATATTGATTGTCGAAAATTCGGGCAATCGAAATTTTTTTTTTTTTGCATTCAAATTAAAAAAAAAAAAAAAAAAATCAAACAATTCGATTAAAAAAAAAATTTTTTCAGACGAATTTTATAAATTCATTAATTCAAGGTATAAGGATAATTTTTTTACAAAATAATTTTCATTTTCTTTTAAAAAAATTAATATTTTTATAAATGTTTTCTACTTATATTCAATAAAAATCTTCAGAATGCGTGCAATTAATTAAAAAACCGAATTTTAATCCAAAAATTTAAAACCTTTAGGAAAATTATTCTTCCAACAATAGGAAGTGTCTAAGCGCACTCTGAGAGCTTGCGGGGTGATAGATGCGTGAAAATTAGAGCAAAATAGACGCAAAGTTGAAGAATATCACGCGGAAAGGAAAAAAAAAACTAGAGAAAGGGAGCAGACGTGCGTGGGACGCGTAACGAGGACACAACACACACTTCTAACGATTGGTTGTCGCGTCGCGACACGAAGCATCTCTCGTCGGTCACGCGTGCCAACTCCAGAATTCGAAGGCGGCTTTGCCAACTTCGCATCCTTTGTCTCGTTATTTATGCTGCCCTCGGGTTTATTTTGACAGTTATCGATAGTTGAAGTTTCTTTGTTTGTTCGTCTGCATGAGTTAGTTAGTCTTGTTTAACTGGAAATAAATATTAAAATATTAATTGGCTGCAGTTTGATTAATATCCGATAACAAAAATGTATATTTATTTTTTTATATGAATAAATGCGTGCGTATACATACAGTGATGATATATACACCAACGGTTCTTATTAAATTGCGTGTAAATTGGAATTGTGTGTGCATATGTGTATATATATGTAGTCGAATGATCAGAATCGTAAAAAGTAATGACCGTACACTGTTCGTGGAAGTGCAATCGACGCTACAACACCATAATTGACAAGGAGAGGAAAATGTAATTAATGGAAACTCGTTAAGGAATTTCTCAGATACAGGAATATTATGTGCGAGCTTGCCAATTATTTTATATGCTCGTTATGCATCGATGCTTGATGAGTCATTGAAATACAAAAAGGAGAAAATGGATAATTATTGAATTAAATTACATATACATTAAGGTGGCCCAAAAAACAAAAACGCTAAATTTTGTTTTTTTTTTCTATCTCGTATTGAAAAATCATTATTTATCGTGTTTTTTTTTTAGTGCAGACTAAAAAAAACTAGCCCGATAAGAAGATTTTCAGAGGTAGATCACAAATTTTTTAATTTAACAAAAGGGTCAATGTGTGATTGTAGAAAAAAAAAATTTTTTTTGCATCGTTTTTTGTGACTGCCAACATCAGAATGTTGCTTTTATTTTTTTTTTAACTCATCAAGGTCGTGGTAATGTTATTTAGAGGTCGTTTAAAAAAATGAAAATTAATGTACTTAAAAATTTTGTAAATTTTATAAACAACCCCTAAAATAAATATTTTTAATTTTAACTTTTGTAAAACTTGTTTATATTATTTGTGAAAACATTTGCTATTGCAAAAAGAGGAAAAGAAATTTTGACAATCAAGTTTTGACTATTGTTAGAAATTTTTAAATTCGTGCGCAACCCCAAAAAATGCTTGTATCAGGCTAATTTCTTCTGAGGGCTCTTGAAACAAGATCAACTATGATTTTTTGATACGAGACCCGAAAAATAAAAATAGTCGATTTTTTTTCGGACCACCGTAATACACATAGTATCAAAATAAAATAATTCATATTTTCAAAGATAAAAAATTAGGGAAAAAAATTATTTTAATTGATTTTCCTGTTTAATTTGACCAAATTCACGGTATAAATTTTTTTTCTAATCAATTTGACATTGTTAATAATAAAAAACAACATTTTTCATATTTTTAACAATCTAAATTATCTTTATAAATTTTATTTCAATTAATAACTCATTTTTTACCACAATTTACGATTTTTAAAATTTTTATTTTGTCGTTTTCCCTCTTTAAAAAAAGGTTGCGGATTTTTATTAACAGTTTAAACATCTGATACATTTTTTTAAATAATGAAATTTTATTACAAAAAAAATTCACCACCTTCAGATTTATCGTAATAATTTCCAGCAAATTTTTTTCGATGAATCAATAATTCAACTAGATAAATACCTCGAAAAGAAATAGAATAAAAAAACTCTATAGTTGACATTAAACGCTATCAATCGCAGGATTAAATCGATGTGCCATCATAGAAACCATATTCAATAGCCCCGATGAAGAATATAACAACGGCTGAAAGATAATTTAAAAAAATAAAAAATGTTCCTAATTTCTTTTCATTTACTTCTTTTTTCCCAGTTGGACCAGGGTCTTTTACGACGGCCTTTATTGAAGGGGTCAGTGTTTAATTGCCGCTATTATTCATTTGGCTCTCGCGACAATGTGAAACTTTTAAGAGTGACCATAGGGCACAGGACAAAGTCCGCGTGCGAAGGGTTGTAGTGGCGCATTGTAAAAAGCCCCTCCATTCGCGGGACGGCAGTTCGTAGCTCTCTCTCGCTATATCAAAAGAACTCATTATTGATGGCGTATTGAAACGGGTATGAACGCGGTGATAAAACGGAGCCGGACTCAAAGGTATATATACCTCGGCGGTCTCACCACTTAATGTCCAAGATTATATATGGCCCAGAAGTGGAAGGGATAGTTCAACTTTCGCTCTCTGCGTCTGGTCATTCTTTCGGCCCCACACACCGCCGTATATTCAGTCAAATATATTATCGCACGTCCACACGAATGCTTACTTTGTTTCAAATCGATCGCGAATCCTCGCGACATTTTTTTCACATATTATTCAACAGTCAATAAAATTATTTTCTTATATTTCCTATACCTGTATCCATCGGATTTTCAAGGCGCATTACAAAGTCTTCGTCACCGCAAATGGCCTGTAAATTAAGCAATTTGCTAATGATATTCTCACGTGGCTCGTATTTTATCCCTACGTCCGGTTCTGCATTTAATGTCGGTGCTACATCAGCCCATGCACTACAGGCGAAAATTATATACCCATATCCTATATACCTGTACACATCATACCTCCGCAAACCCTTCGGACGGACCTCCTTGGTAGAATCGCATAGAGACGACTGTATTTCATCGTTAGCTATACGAAACGGATAGTTCGGTAATCCGTCCGATATTTTTCTGCATCATCATCAGTCTCTGCTGTTGGATAAACTATCAGTGAAGTTGTAGACAATTTTTTAAACATTATTTAAGGGGTTATACACAGTTGCAAGGCTGAAAAAAGTTTTTTTTTTTATTAATTTATTGCTGAAGAGGTATTTTATTTTATAAAAACGAAGATATTGGTGGTTAATTTAAAACGAAATTGATATTTTGACAAAAATATAAGAATATAACCCCTTAAACTGAAACAAAAACCTTAAAAATCATCTTCCAAGTGTTTTAAGTGAGTCAAAAAAATTCCAAGATTATTTTAACCCCAAAAACAATCATTAAAACGAAAATCAAAATTTTCTAAAATAAATCTACAGAGTCCACTAAATAACCTATTTACTTGAAAAAAAAAAAAAGCATATATATTGTAGGATTTGTACAATCATTAAAACTCCATGTAAATAAATTTATTAAAGTATCCCCGAACACGAGGAAAATTCGACTAATTATTGCCGTACCATATTTTCATTTTATTTCTCCTTTTTTACCGAGTAAAGAATAAAATCCGATAATATATAGATTTAAATGTCACAATATTTTATCTCCTCTAAAAAACACTAAACCTCAAATAATTAATAAAAAAAAAAAAAACAAAAAGCCAAAAAAAAAAGTTCCATTAAAATTTGACAAGCAATGATAAGTAATTTCTCATCTTTTGAGACTAAAAAAAATGAGAAAATACAGAAAAAAAAATAAAATAATCAGACGTAGAAAATACTTACGTAGGAATAATATATAATATTCTAGGCGCTCATTTTATTTTCCCGGGATTATATTCCTCGTCATATTTCAGATTGGGATTTGCGAAACATCGTACTCTACTACCTTTGTATTAATAACGAGTGCTATCATCCCTCCTGCCCTTTTCACCGTTATACAGATATACAAAGACCTTGCCTATATTCTCTTGCAGCGACAAGCCCCTTGTTTTTGTTTTGTTTTAGCCCGAGAATGGGGGTACGATTTAAATCTTAGGATTACGAATGCGACTGTCGCCATATTGGCCCGCATTGTCTCTACTCTTTGTCATGCACAAAGTCTCGTGTCTTAAATCGAACAGAGGTGTCGTCGTGTAAATCATTAAATCCAATACATTTTCCATTTTCGTTGCAATTCTATTATAATGAGAAAGAATTTTAATTATTCAAGCGAATAGTGCGCTACATACAGCCGAGGTCTTAGATAGTTTCATTGGCGAGAATTTATGCAGGTATAGGATAATGAATGAACCATACATACTGTGGAAATTCGATATCACCACAAAAAGCGAGAGCAACTCGACTATATATATGTGTGGTTGGCAATAAGCTAGTGTGCAAACGAGACATGTGTATTATAAATACATATGTCTACACGAGGAAACGGCCGGAAGACCCTCTCTACTTAGCTTAATTAATATAGATTATCTCTAATTGTATATTTATCTATTAATTCATAAGAAATTCTCAGACCAATGCTCCGATTAATTCATGAATGGATTGATGCGTCCCTTCAATTTACCATCTGTCATTTTTTAAGTTATTTTTTTATTAATCTAAAATAAATTTTCGATTATTTTCAATTTTTTCAACGGTTAAAAAACCTGAAAATAAACTCAGAGTAAAAATCCAGCTATTCTAACACTGAAATAGAATGAAAAACAAAAATTATCATCAATTTTTCAAGCTTTTTTTAAATATAAAATTGAATTTAAAATTATTAATTATCACAGAGTATAATGTAATTTTCTAAAAAAAAAAAAAAAATCCATGAAAGTATTCGTAGATAATTCAATTTAACGTTAATAAATTTATAACAAGTCAGACAAATCAATTGATCAAAGATTGAAATTGAGTAAACGATGAGAAAACTCTTCTCTTGTCATTTTCCAGTGATTTTATTATTATTTATTATTTTTCTTCTATGCTGTGTAAAAATGAGTAAATTTTTTTTTTTTCTATTCAGACTGATGTCGACTTCTTCGTTAATTAAATTCCATTATTATTGAAATACAATACAAAGAAAAATAATAAATACAGAATAAAAATATTCAACTAATTAAATGAAAATATTTCTATGGATGTGTCTTGCGACTTGAATAAATTGTGATAATAATAATAATAGTTGAGAAAGACGGTTGAAAACAATATACACATTATTCGCATCGATATCTATATAGTGTCTTTCATTTTATATTACTCTGTGTATTCCTGACAAAAGAGCAAATGAAAAGCTGCGACTTATCCGAAGCTCGGTTTCTGATTGAATGGCTTCGCCGGAGGCACTCAAGCCCCGATCCTCTTTCCCCAACTCCCCCACAGCCACCTTTATCCAACTCATCTCCATTGCGCTGATGTTTGATTCGTCAAGAGCCGAAAGAGCACGCGGTTATTTGGTATATCTGAAATCCCCAATATTTTTAAAAGCACGCGCGCCTGAAAATCGCAGGCAAGAGTGGAATTATTGTGGCGGAACGCTCGCACGACAAAAAGGGGCAAGAGTATACGGTACCGCGGAGGGGAACGCGCGACGAGGTGCAGAGGGAGACTGTATACGTCGTGCACAGTATGGCACACAAGGGGTTCAACCGCCTTCAAAGGAATAAAGAGAATTCACCGCGACCATTAAAATGCGGATGATAATTATAAGAGCGACGGCAGAATGATCAAGTCTCTCTTTACTTCTATACTTTGGATATATGCACGATCGTCCATATACACCAAGCGACACTGCGCGTTCAGTTCTTACTCACTTTGCCTCTTGTGTGCCCTTTTCTGCGCTCTCCAAAGCGTTGCGCATTTCTTTGACATGTACAATTCCATGCATGATCCGTTTGTACAACTCCTAATAAGTGAGAATATTATTCGAAAAAAAAAATTTATTTAACCAACCTGTTTTTAGATATCAAATGCGGAAATCAATTCAATTATTTGTTAAACTCTTGAAAAAATTAGAGCAGTTTTACGGTATTTAAAGCTGAATAATTTTTGAATTTTTAATATACTAAAGAAAAAAGTTTCATACGAAAAAGTTGGGGAATTTAATGTATAGAAAAAATGATGTCTTTATGATTTTTAATTTAAAGTCAGTGGTCAATGGAAAAATAATTTCCCCGTGTAATTTTCGAGATATTCGAAAGAAGAAAAAAAATTCTCTCAACTTTCCATCTTGGTTGATGACTTTTCTTGAGTACACAAACCGTGTCTCTCTACTTTCCCGCGATGACGGAAAATAGTAGCTATAGTTGATGATGGGGACTCTTTAGTGAAACGTAGTGTGTGATGGGACATGGTGACTGACTTCTTCTCCTTCGAGAATCACCAGCGGAGCGAGTAGCCGTCAAACGCTATTGTGAAGTAATAATGGTAGATTAAAACTGCGTAATTATGTCCGGTATACGGTAATGTCTCTTTGGATGCGCACCTCTAGCTGTCGTTGGTTCGGTTCCGCGAGACAAGTGTCGCCCAAGCGGCCAGTGAACGGCCGGATTGCTCGTTAGCATCGTCACGGCCCCGTGTCTGTCACGAAATCGCTGATTATCATCGTTCAAGGAAACCAAGTGCTCTGATATATCGCGTATACTACTATCGCACTCATTACTCGTCTTAGTTTCCATCGTCGCTGATCCCTTCGTTGAAAAACTCGTCGTTTTCCGCGGCTCAGTAATTTTTCTGACGCATCGTCCGCAAAACAAACCTGTAAATTCAACAAAAAATACCATTAAAAGAAATGATCGCCAAAATCATTTTCTACAACTCAATGATTAAAAAGAAATTTTTAACACGAATTTCAACTGGAAAATTTTAGACATGAATAAAAAAAATACTGATTGTTTAATATTTAAGGAATAAATATAAATATTTTTAGGTTGTAAAATAAATTATTGAAACGTCTATAATTGCAAAATGACGAAAAAAAATTTTTTTCTGATCATTTTGACAGTTATAACACTTTCTGGTAAAAAAAAAAAATTTATACCTCGGATTAAAGTTGAATTTTCCAAATTTTCCGTGTGTTTTCCAGTGTAAATTCGAGTTTGTTAAGAGTGTAAAGATGATAGACTCTGGCGTTAAACTAAAAACGATTCAACTAAACTGCAAAGACAGAGTATATACTAGACTATTGAAAGTTGTCAAAGAGGCAACAATACCTAAATTACAACATCACTTCTTTTCTTTTCGCGGTTCGTGTACATACAGTTGGGTAACCCGACCTGGCCTAACCTCCTGCGAGCACTTACCTACGGTACATAGCCCATGAAGTCGGTACTTACGTTTCATCCAACAATGCGAAGCAACCAGAGCACACGCAACTGTCCCTCGGCATCCGCTCTCATCGAATATCTCTCTCGCCCCTCGTCTCGTGCTCGTGATGTCTCTCGTGTCGCTGCAGATATAGAGTTAGTCGCGGGGACAACACCCGAGACATGAGAGGGGCCAGGGAAAAAAGTGTATGACGCTGCAAGACGGCATATAAAGTGGCGCCTAACAATACCATAGAAATACGAAACGCTACGCTTATTATTAATTACTGTTATTCTGTAATGACCGATGTGGGCCATGGGAAGACTCGATAATCCTATGCATTACCGCACCCCCAGTATGCAGTATATCTTTGCGGAATTACTTTCGAGTTATATACGAGTTTTTTTTTTTTGCGCGCATGTGTATACGATGGAGATATCTACCTTCATATCTGCAGTCTTTATTTATGAAATTACACGCTGACTCCGCACTTGTGATGTATCTTTCTTTTGCCTGCGCATTTAACGGTTCCCGAGTCTTTGACTTTTACAATGGCACTTCGCTTCCGGTCGCACCGATCCTCCTCAGACCCATCAGTTACACTCAGTCAATTTTTACTAGAATACGATCGTTTTTTATTTTCCGTTTTTCCGATTGCAAAAAACCACTCACAGACTTTTATTTCGCCTTTTGTCTTTTAAAACCAGGGAAAAATGAAAAAATCATTGCGAAAAAATTTTTTTCCAACAGCATTCCAGTTGAAGTAGTTTTTTTTTTTCGAAATTTTTATCGAAGTTTGAACTATTTTTTTTTGTTGTTCAAGTAATTGTTTATTAGAGTTGTTCTAAAAAAATTGTAATTGATCGTGTTTTTAGGGCAATCTAAAAAAATCAAATTGATACAAATATTTTTAGAGGTCGCGCACGAATTTTTAAATTTGCTAAAAAATGGTTAAAATGTTTGCAAAAAAATTTTTCAGTTTTTAAAACGATTTTTTGCGACTGTCAACATTAGAATGTTGCATTTATTTATTTTTTTTATTAAATTTTTTCATAAGCGAAAAATTAATATTTTGAATTGAAATTTTGTAAAACTTCTAATGAAATTTCACGGAAAAATGTTGAATATTTTTTGTTAATTTCTTGAATTTTTTATGGAAAAATTGTGTAGAGTAATTTAATTTGGAGTTTTTTTTCGCTGTAGTTATAATTTTTATAATTTTAGGAAAGAGTAAAAATAACTTTCGTCACCTTCGCCTGAACCAGAGAGTATAATAGTTGCATTAGGACAGTAAATGACTACAGTTAATTTTTATGAATCTCGATGTTGAGACTCGCAGAAATGGAAAATAATGACTGCTGCGTAATGCTGCCCTGTTTCGTGCTCTCTGCGGTCCATCGTTGGGAAAATAAACTTTCCACATAATCTGCCGAGATCTCTGTATATCTGTAGCTATATTAAATTTCGGGAATTAATATAAAGTTACATTGGATTCTCAAGCAAAAAAGCCCTGTGTTTTTTTTTTTTTTTTAAATATATATAAACACACATATACATCCAAAAACTTTTCAACTTTTCAGCCAATTACTTTTTAATTAGAAATCATCAACAACTGCATTAATAATCCCTAGATAATTAACATTTTTCAATACATATATAAAATTTCAATATATTAAAAATATCCTGATAATCATTATTCACTAATTAATAAAATATCCATCTACCAAAGCTCATTAATAATTAACGCATCCACCTAATGAACCTAATTAACATCTTAATCGAGCCCATTAACATATTTTCAATTAATCTTCCAATATATAATTGCAATGAATAAAATCAATGAAAAACAGAATTATTTTTACACTACATCCATTTAAATAATCGACTTAATAATTAATTTTTCTGTCAAATAAATAATTATTAAATAAAACAAAATTTTTAGCTATTTAAAAAAATTCATAATCAATTATCTATCGATTAATTTGATAATAAATTTTTTTTCGGTTTTATATAATTTTGAAATGATTTGTTCAATGTGGTTAAAATGTCAGAGAAATGAGAGGATTCCATCAGGGAAAAACTGACGGTGATTTCATGTCTCTAATCGCGATAGAGGACTGCACACAATAAAAAAAAAAGTACGGCGGAATAAATATATACAAACGCGCGCAGCAGTCATTACTTTTCTTCTTCGAGTTTCCCACAGAAGTCACGATCTGTGGTCGCGCATCATAGCCGCTGAGTACCTGCCCTCTCGCCCCTCGGGCCATATCCCCAAGCTCTGCACGATCACATATGAAAGAATAAATTTACGGTGGGAATATCACCGCGGGCTCACGCGATCTCATGTGTGTACGAGAGTGCGCGCAAAATAGTTTATATTGGTAGCACACTTTCATGGGTCACCATCGCACTCGTTGACAAATACACGAAAATATATCTAAAACACTCGTTTATGTACTTTCCAGAAATGTTCTAATATGTTTACATAGAATTTTGCGCCATCTTGCGTCCGAGCGAGTCACGGCGTTTGCGTTCTTTTGGCCCATAACCGTATGCGGTTTTGGCTATACGCACCCGGTCACGGTTCAAGCGCCCTCCAATAACGCGTACGACGGGTCACTACCACAGGAATGCCCGGGACACTTTATTTATTGCTCGTTATCAATGGACTATTCGACCCAAGGACATGCATACTCTGCTAAAATTGTCTTGCTCAACGATTTCGAGGGTTAATTCATGCTCTGAAATTTTTCTACAACTTTTTTTTTTAGTTTATAAATATTAAAGGAAAAAATTATCTATTTTGTTTCTATTTAACGGGAATTAATAATATAATAGAGTGTGGAAACTAGGGTAATGAGAAATAAATGTCTGACTAGATATACGAAAAATTCGTCTTTTTCTACTGCCGCTAAACGCGTTGTTTCCCATTCTTTATGAAAAATATATTTATAAAATAAATAACAAATCTAGAATGTATTTTGAGACAATATTGTGAGATAGAAAATTTTTTTTCCCTTGTTAACAACATCTTTCAAGGGGAATTCATGATTTTTTTTTCAGTTTTTTAATGATTACCCGGTAAATAACCAAAATATCAAAAAAAAGACATGACAGTTAAATGATAGTGAATAAAATTCTCTACAAAAAAGGTATAATAAATTTTTTTGATATTTCTTTTAGTATTTGAAGAAAACTGATTTTTAAAAATTTTAATTTTTTGAAATATCTCAAAAAGAAAGCAAAAATTTATTTAATATTTTTTGTAGGGAATTAAATTCTCTATTATTTAACTAGAATAAAATTTTTCGTCATCTCGCATATTTACAAAGTTATCGAAAGAATAAAAAAATTACGTTATACACTTCTCTGTATTAATTTATTTATTTAACAATTTTATGATTTGATCGGGTGATATATAATGTTTTTTTTTTTTCAAAGATTGATTAAGTTGGCTTAAAAACCAATTTCCGCTGTACTAAAAAATGTATCTACTAAAAACTTGAAGAAGCATCGACCCGACAGCGACTTATTTTGCAAAAAAACAACAAAAAAAGCTTGAAGCGCATGTGTTAAATGTATATATCATGCCGACGATGTGCATTTATCCTTTGGCGTCTCCCTCGAGGGCTTATACACTGACGAGTCTCTGAAGGATCGTCGCATGTGACGTACACATCTCGAAAGAGCACAACCAATAGACGGTGGCGGCGCGCAAAGTTCAAAGAATTACCATATTGAGTACTGTCACACGGCGCGTATGGCAAATGTTATTCCCAAGCGTGAATTTCGGCATTCTCCACCTCATCAAATAGTGAAAAGTCAATATCGGCATTACGTCTCATTGAATGCGTGTTTGAACGAGCGCAGGAGAGAAAGAAAAAAAAATAGGGGAAGAGAGTAGTGATGCAAACGAAAATACATCGAGTTGAATTTTTCTATCGAGCGTCATCGCGCGTACACGGCGGATTCCATTGGGATTTGTTGATGTATATGCGGGTAAAAAACGTGGGGCTGAGATAAAGGCAACGACGTAAATTTTTCTTAATAATTTTTCTAAAGCCAAGAGGGTGGAAGTGAACGTACGAAGAGGGGGCGGTGAGGTCCTTGACGTCAACATCAAAGGCCCGCGTGCCTCGGCGTCTTTAAAAATATTTTTACCCTTTATCGAGAGGGATTTCGAGCCCGCGGGAAAAGCGCCCAACGAGGGGCTTTCTGCCGCGTCGTATTTAAAACATCCTCGCCGCGAAATGCCGATATGGGGTTCGTTGGAGACCTCGAAACTCGTGAATGTTTGGCGGTTGCCAGCTAGGTACAGAGTCTAGGTGGAATTTGAAACACTACACTCACTGGTTCCTTGTTCTTACCCATATACACCATACCACAGTGCATCGCTGTCGTCGAACGCCTTTCTCCACTGGCGTGGTATGCCTTTGCCTTTGTCATTTAATATTGGCGAGGCATGCAAGCACCCCCGAGTATAAGGAAGCCTCCGGTGATCGCTTTGATGGCGTTGCCATCGTAAGTATTAAGTGCTAGGAGTTGCCCAAGTTTAGGTATGTGCAGATCAGGTTCGATGTCAAGTCTACCGGCCAATTTCCATATACTCAACCTTTGATTAAATTCGTTAGGATCCTTGGCTAATTTATCGTTAATACGCTCAATTATCCGGTGCTATTCAATTTCCTCTTTCCGCGTCATTTAAAACCATCTGCAATCACCTTTAAAAGGTACTATCCTATTTTTGAATTTCTGATAATCCAAACTAGATATCGTGGTAACTGCCAAACAACTTTTCTTGGAGTAAGCTCAGGAGATCGTCTGCAGAAGCACTTAGACATTGACACTATAAACAACAATACTCTTTGATATTTATAAAATAAAATACCTCTTAAAAACAATTTATGTCTTAATCTCTTACATGACTTATTCTTTTAAAAACGTGTTTTACTGAAACAAAAATTTTCTACCACTTCAAATAATTCTTTAAACCATGTTATAATAATTATAATATTTATAAATATATATTTTTAAGGGTTTTTCAATTTTTTCCTTACAGTTTTATTGAATTAAAGTTTTTTACTTATATTTTTGTTACTTAAATCAAAACTATCATTCGATTTTTCGACGTTTGACATATAGAATAATTCATTAATTTTGATAAATTTGACTATAAATAAAATATTGAATAATTAAGAAATTTGATATTAGAGAGAATCTATGATTTTAGGATTTATTAACGAGCATTACAGTGATGCAGAAATTCAAGTGAGTTCATCCGTATATTAATACATATTCCCTCACATTCAACAACGAGTCCTGCAGACTATGTAAAATTCATTGGACTGAATTAAAATGCTCTCAGAATATTCTCGTATTATATAGTTTAGATTCGCTGATTACTAATCTGCAGATGGGTCTGCGAAATATTTGAATTAATTGAGCATACTTTTAATATTTGAATGATTGTGTTTGAAATGAATGGTAATGCTCGGAGTATACCGCGAGGAAAATACCGAGGCGCATAAGCAGTATAAATTCAAAATATATATAGCTGATGGCGTTGGAATCCTTCGGTTGATTTAGCATTCAGCACTTAAATCAATTCGAACAACTTCGGTACTTAGGAGCTATATCCTACTGAGTTTGTACAGCGAGAAAGAGACACAAATTATATGGGATTGCGTGCAAGGGCGACGAAGACGAAAAGGTTTTCTTCTGAGGGGGTTGCAATACGTGGCGCAGATGGGCCAAAGGAATTTGAAAGCGTTCATTACTATTATCATAGTATCTCCAGAAGTATCGCCAAATCTTCATCATCATTCTCTTCATCCTTTCTCTCGTCCACGTAATTAAACATCAATAAAAAATGACAAAAATGAAAAAAAAATTTTTTATTTCAATTATTTTCGTTATATTTACAATCATAAAAATTTTTTTATCAGTAGTATTTTTTGTTTATTGTTTATTAGTTGAAAATTTTGCTAGGGCGATACTGCAAGAAAAATAAAAATTCTAAATAAATTTGAAAAATCAAATTTTACAATTAAAACCCGTTTTTCCAAAAATTTTGATTTTTATTAATTATTAAATTGACCTAAAAACTGCAAAGGTATGATCGAGATTTTTTAAATTTAAAAATCGATAAAAAAAATATTGAATTTCAAGAAAAATTAAAATTGTAAAAAAAAAAGATGAGATTTATTTTTTAAATTTTGCAATAAAATATTTTTCTGGATTATTAAAAAGGTACATACAGGCGTAATTTCCATAAAATCTCAAGTTTCATTCCATCTCTAAATCCAATATTATACATTCACCATTAATCATTGAAGCAAAACAGTCTGAGGAAAACTTGAAGCTAAAGACAAAGATAAAACGACAGTGAAAATCTTATGTCCCTGGCTCTTTTACTTCGATTCGCCGTCGAGATATCTCGAGCGTAATTACTAATAAGTTTTCGACACGAAATGAGGTGAGGAAAAGGGAGATGGGTAATCCGAAAGTACGACCAAAGGGTTTCAAAACTGCTCGCAGGCTTGTGTTGGACAGGGAGAGAGAGAAGCTGCAGGAATCCAAGGTGGAGAAAGCTCGTATAGCCTCGTGTATACATATATACACTAGCCTGTCTGTGCGAAGGGGTGTGGGAAATGAGGGAGGACGCGGGGGCGAAGAGTGAAAGCACCAGCTGAAACCAGTTAAAGATTTGCGCGATGTCTTTTCGATCCCAGTCGCAGATATTCGTAATTACTGTTTGTGTTTCTCTCGTCGGAGATCCTCTTTGCTATTTATTCCATTCGTGCCTTGCTCTCCTAACTACCTCTTCGAACCAGGATGTATCTCCTTGATTTTCCCTCTTCGATACTTTTCCGCTGCGTGGAAATGGAATCAGGCGCCCGATCCTTATCTTACTTGAAATTTAACGTCGCACACCTTTTATTAGTTTGTTCAAACAATATTCTCTCACAATTCTATACCTTATTTAAGACTCAGACCCTTTTATTTACTCTGTGAAAGACGGATTATTAATTAGTACCTCAAGTGCTACAAGAAAATCCAATAATCGAGGTATATATATTGATCACAATGTAGAAAAGACCTATAAATATCTGCATCTGAAAAACAACAAAATGATTCAATAAAAACCATACAAATAAACGTTGACAGAATTTTTTATTTAAAAAAAAACTGAAATTATATGCACGGGATAATAATTTTAACGAATAAATTTTTCAAAAATAGAATTTTAGATTTTTAAACGATATCTAATACACATTAAATTGTTTTGTATAAAAAAAGTGAAAAATTTATCAATATAATGGAATCAAAAAATATTAACTCACTGTATTTGCGTCTATTCTCCAGAAGTCCAGGAAAAACTGATGACGCGTTCGACAGTATTGATTTTTTAGCTGGATATCTTATATCAGTGCACGTCAGAGATATCGGAGCAATTTATCGATAAAGCCGAGTTCACCGGACTTTCTCACGAGAACTGACAGTTCTTCTCGGGTTTTTAGCTAGTGCGGACATCTCTACATACATTAGAAATACAGTGAGTAAAAATATCACAATAAAACTCGATTTCCGAAAAATATTTTCTGCAAATTCCGCTTCGATTTGTCACATGCACTAGAGATAAAAACGAAAAGTGAAGCTGGGTGTATTGCGTGATATATCAGCGCGAATTTTCCTGGGGATACAGAGAAAAGGCGTCGACCATCAGTAAAAGGCTTGATCACACGGCAAAAAACGCAAGTGTACTCTGGGTGACCCTCGTCGTGTGTATAGGGGTGTACTATTGTTCTTCGGCGTTCAGCTGGTATATTTAGAGCCGGGCAATAATCATCGCCGTTCCTTTAATTCTTGCGGCGCACAACCCTTTTATATCATGGACCCTTCTTAGCCAAATAGCCCTTCGCTTTTCCTCCCTCGCACACTCTTCCTTGCGTCCGAGGTGGCGCAGCGCCGTCCATACGCAAAGTACGACGAATGAGCAACAGAGAGGGAAAAAGCGAGGGTGGAAAAGACCAAAAAAGAGGGGCTGCGACGCGTACACGATCGTTTGTCAACCCCTTTGTGGTGTGCTTTGAGAGGCAATCCCTTCTGTCGCTTCAACCCCTGCCACCGATACTCTACTAACGATTTGAACGTCTTAATAGGGTGTCTCGATGGATAACAAATGTACAACCGTTATCACAACTTTTTATTTCAATAAAACAAAACAAAATAAATAAAATTTCAAAACAAAAAAAAATATTATCTCCATTTGTAGATTAAAAAGTTTTATATTTTAATGGAATATTACTTCAACCAGACAAAATTGTAAATTTAATCAATGTTTTTTTTTATTTCCAGGGGGATGGAAATTAATTAGACCCTTAAAATGACAAATATAAAATGAGTATTCTCTGGTAAGATTTTTTTTTCTTCTTTTTTTCATTGTGAAATGTGTGTGGGATTTTTTTCCCGTTGTCCAATATATTTTCAAACATGCCATAAAATCAACCCCTATTGGCCTGGAGCGACCGCACGAGCATTTTCCTATAATGCGAATACACAGGACGACCGTGCGCCCGTGGCTCCCCAATAGAAACGAAAAAAAGAGGGAAAAAACACACACACACAGACCCTCCAGAGGATGTCTGGCCTCCATGCACGAGCCAGAAGGATCCCGGACACGTTCAACAAGTGTATCGCGCGTGTGGACGAGTAAAAAAAATCGCACGCACCCCCGTGAGCCCTTTACAACGCTGGTAATCGGGAAATTGGGGATCAATAGAGCGTAAATGAACAAGTCAAAAAATTCCTACGCATCAAAATAGTAATTTTTTAACATCCAATATAATTCTAAACTTCCGAAAAACTGAAAAAAAAAACCTTTCCATTGATTCAATTAAAAAAAAAATGTAAAAAAAAATAATAAACGTAAAAAAAAACGTTAAAAACTTCTAAAGCTCGCAGTAGAAAATGACTTTTAGCCCTAATTGAGAAACAATGTACCCCTTTAACATTTTTATCGAGCTCTAAACAATATTTCCTCCCCAACGAAAAAGAGTAGGTTAATAAAAAAAAGAGAAAAAAAGCCCTAATAAAACTGACATGTGCGTGTTACAAGAGTGAGGTCTCACGCTGTAGCATCCTCGTTCGTAAATATAATCTCTCCTACATCTAAACAGTCTGGATGTAAGACACAAGGTGGATAGAAATCACAGGTAGAAGCGTTGTGTGGAGGGTTACATTATATCGCAGAGTAAACACGAACAGGTCGGTGTCTGCGGCGCGCGCGAGGAAATTCGAACAAAAGCAATCGAGGCTTGTCGTAAGGGCGAGTGTGCGCAGCCAGAGCAGTATAAACATCATGCAGTCTCTTGTTTGCTCGCGTCTCACCGCAGTGTCGTAAAGAAATTAGAGACTTATCAATTTCCGGATATACAGCTGTGGCGGAAACCCACGGTCAAGGTGGTGATTACAATGAGCGCCATTGTCTAGATGCAGGGTGTATGTTCATGCTGATACACGTTGCGACCTGTGGAGGAACGTATATAAAAAAAATACCTGGTGCAAATGAAGGCGGGTAAGTGATACGAGACCGGAGGTGCAGTAAAGTGCGGCGCAATCACGAGCACACATCAATGAGATCCTGTTGGAATAAAATATATTCCTATATCGGGGATGAAGGTATATTGTTTCCCGAGGTTGCGGTGGGTATTGTAACAATGAATTAATTATTAGTATTAAAAAACTCTGGACCAGTTTTATGCAAATGAATGACGAGAAATTATAAGATTTTGGAACGTTCGAATTTTCAATTTGAAATATCTCTACAAATGATTTTTTTTCAGATAGATCTATAAAGTTTATGTAATTGTGAAGAATTCATGAATTTTTAATTTTTAAATGGATTTTTGAATTTTTTTAGTTGGATATCGTTTTTAATTTTTAACGAAAAAAAATTTTTTTTCAAAATAATAATTTTGAAAAGTCATATTAAATTGATGATTTTGATTTTAAGGCTCGTTTTTAAACCAATGTGGGTTTAATTTTCTTACTAATAATATTTGAATTTTGAAATGTTTGAATTTTTATTTTTTAATATCTTTGTAAATAGTTTTTTTATCCGAATTTTTCTTTAGATACATTTATATAAAGTCGATGACACTCTTTTTATTGAGAATTTTTTAATTTGGTGCAGTAATAAGGAAAATAAATTTTCAGTAATAAATGTTTCACTGATTTTTGGTACAAATTAGATTTTTATCCCCAAGCAAAATTTGACATTTTGCTGATTAGTTGTTGGAAATTTTCTCGTACTGTGATTGGTTGATTGCAAAAAACAGCTGTAGATTTAGACATTTATCGTGAAAAAAATTTCTTACTGCATCTGGAGGATATTGAAAAAATTCTCCACCCTGTAAATTAATTTTTTTTCTACATCTATTTTTATGTCTGATTTTGAAAAATTAATTCTTACTCAACATTTTACATGTCTAAATGAGATTGACAATTTTTTTTCTTAATGCATTTTTTAAAGGTATTCAGAGGGTATTCCGTGGGAGGTGACTCGATATCCATTGTAAGCATTCATTACAATTGCATGAGAAGTTGGATCCTGCCAGCGAGATGTAACGAAAGAACGACAGCACGCGAAATGTTGTATAGAGCATTCAAAATCGTTTATTTTCCCTGAGAATTATTGCGCAGACATATACTGCATATGCAGATGTGATAGAATGTGTCTGAAGTTGTTTTTCAATAGCATGTTTTTATTTTTTTTCATTTTTTTTTGTTTTTCTTTCCTCCCTTGTGCACTGTCTCGTTCTTGTTTCCATACACGTGCCTGAGTGAAAAGTATCATTCTCATGTCACATTTGGCTCTACTAAAATAACGCTCAGACCTTCGTCCGAAGGCTGCGGGGGCCAATTCCAGGTAAATATCCACCGTCACAATTTTAATAAATAAAATGTCTGACTGAGAGCGCGATGAAGAGAGCGATAAAGAATGAGGGAAAAAAAATTAATGGCGAGAAAAAGCCGATGATGATAATTTATTTAGACGCACATTAACCTTTAGATGGTCAAATCTAAGAAATTTATTATGAAATCATTAAAATTTTTGCAATTAGTTAATTATATCTAATTAAATCACATTATAATACAAATAATATTTATTTCAATTTCTGAATAATTGTTTTTTTTTGATCAAATTTCAAAGATTTTTCAAATATTTCATTTTAATTCTTCGAAAATAAATGATTTTTTTTATTGCTCAAAGAAAAAAAAAGTTTTTTATTTAGTTATAATTTTTTTATTGGCCGATTTTGATGATTAATAAACTTCCACTTGTGTTTTATTCAAAAGTTCAAGTTGTTTTGCGAGTTATGACGTGTTTTTTTGTTATAAAAAAATTCTGGATATATCTTGGTATAGTGATTAGTGAAATAAATAGGTTTGTTCACCTTGTGTTATTATACCGTACTTTTTCGCCCGACAGAAATTATTTTTACGACAGTTTGTGTTACTAGCTGCTGACTCCGCGTGTCATTAGCTCGTCCCGTTCTCACACATACACGCCGTCAGTAGTAAATGTTTGATAAGCCATCTACGAAAATAAAAAAATAGAGAAATAAAGTGTGAGCGACGGACGAAAAATAGTCAACCAGACATATCAGAGTAAAAAAAAGTATCCAGTGCTGAACGAGCTCACACGTCGACATGTTTTTAAAAGGTGTGAGTGATGAAGATACTCGTATTTAAAGCAAGACGAACATCACGACGACACAATTTCCATCGCGATACTGTAATTCGTTTGACATCTTGTTTTCTAATTTGTATACTGTTGTGGGCCTTGCTAAACTTGATATATTTTTATCTTTCAGATTCTCCAGATTGTCCTCCAGATTGTTCGGAGAATTTTTTTTTTTTTTTCGCCTAAAAAAAATTATAAACCGTGATTTTCTTTGAAATTCTGACTTTTAATTCTTCCTTTTTTTGAAATAATTATATTATCGTATCAAAAAAAAAAAAAAACTCGTATCAAAACACAAGGAATAAAAAAACCTTTTTTTTCATTCATTAAAAAATTTAAAAAAGAAACATTGAAAAATCTAAAAAAAAATTTCAATCAAAAAAACCTTAAAAAACAAAAAACCCAAAGAAATAATAAAGTTTTCAAAGAACAAATTAAATTTTTTTGCAATTTTTGCAGTTTTTTACTATCAAAAAATTTTTAAACAAGAAAAGTAAAAAATTAAAAAAATTCCAAACAAGAAATAAATAAACACGTTGAAAAAAAAAAATTTTTTTTAATCCAAATTTCAGATCTATTTTTAAGTTTTAAAACAAAAAACATTTTTTTGCAGTTTTCTACTAGTTTTTTTTCTATTTAAATATTTATTTAATGAAAAAAACTCGACGAAATTGACGAATTTCCCGCGGTATTCTCGCAATTACAGGCATTATCAAACTGCATGATAAAGGACTGGAGGTTTTGACAAAGAATTCAGAGTTGTCTCGAAGGCGATGATGTTGATGCGAGTGATAATGACCATGAGGACAAAGTCTACGTTGTGAAAAGAATGTGCAATGGCGCTCGCTTGATGATTCGTCGCTCTTTGTCCGGCTCTCTGAGCGCGTAGAAATAGCGGGACTACGTTGGCTGCACCAGGTGCCTGTAATCGTTCACAAATTAACGTGGCTCGGGCAGTTTCTTTCGCGCGTGGATTTTGCCGCTCAACTGCCAGCCATATAAGGGCAATACCAACGCCCGTGTGACGCTTAAGCCGACGTATTTCAATCATTTTGAAAGTCACAACACGCCATTGCTTCCGCATTAACCTGAAAAATACGATTTATTAATTGCTCTACTTTCAGACCAATTTATTAAAAGGCGTGTCATCATAATGAAAACCCTAAAAAAAAAATTATATTTCTTTTATCTATCTATCGTAATTTATCAAGCCTCGCACTCTAATTAAAATTTCAAAATTTTGTGGCTCATATATAAATGAGTATATATGTGCTACTGTACACTTATCAAGTCGCTAACACATTATACACACCCAAGAACGTGATTAATTAATTATATCCCGACGAGACACTTAGTTTCCGTTCGTTTAAGCTCGTTAATACTCGACACCCTGCCCCCGCGTTGTCGCCACTCGTCTTTCTCTCTTTTTCGCCCTCGTATTTTCCATTTTCGCCGGTCAGACATGTTGCATTCGTTGTTTGGGCCTTGTAAAAAAATATTTTGATAGATTTTAAAAGAGTTTTCGGAGTTATAGGCCCTTGGAAATATTTTTCTATGGGTTTTGACGATGAAATTTCGATCCGCCGGCCATTGTTCGCTTCTTCTCGCCCACCTGAGAGCCCGCACGCGAGTGAATTTTCATCTGATGTTCCACTCGAGTTGACTAATGAAATTATAGTGGAGAGAAATTAGGGAGGAGTCCTTTCGGTTAAGGTTTGCCATTACCTAAACAATTTTGATTTCAAGTGTCCCAGGGATTATCTTATTAAATATTTGAATTTTTTTTTAAGAAAAAATTCACAGTAAAAAAATTTTTTACTCTGTTTTTCGAACAACAGAAAAACAGGCTGACGTTTTAAAGTTAGTTTTTTGGAAATATCTCGGTTATTACTGGTTTTTTCGAGAAATTGCTTATTTTCAAACTTCAAGCTTATAAAATTTTCTACAAAAAGTATATCTAGGTGTTTTACTATAGGATTAACGGTTGAGGATTTATTCGACTTTATGTACATTGATGTCCTTTGCCATTTCGCGTCTCGAAATTTGTAAATATTCAAAATTAATGGTTTTATTTAATTTTAGTAACTCATTGTAAGTATTATTGATTATATAATTTTTATAATGTAGCGTCATTTAAAAGAATTTTACCTGCACACTACTGCTGGCGCTGAATCGTCGAGTCTGACATATTTATGATGAAATTAAATCTTAGTGCTGCCAGTGCCATTCCCGTATAGAATCTGTATTTCATTTTCTGATTGGAGGGAGTGGGGTTAGTCGTTTAGCAGTCGGGGAAAATTTCTTTTTACTTTCATTTTTTTTTTTTTTGCAAGACGGAGAATTCATCGATGCCGTCACCCATATAGGATATCGTGCGTTCGTAATTGCTTGTTGAAAAAAAAAAGTATTCTTTCACGACTTCCATATAGTAACCAATAAATTTCTTAACGATTCTAAGAATCTATTGCTTTATGCAAACGTAAAAAACACTTTGAGTATTAATTTTATAATCGATCTTAAATTTTACTCAATTTTTTTTCCCCCCTGTAGAAAAAAATTTTCTACCTAATATCTTTTATAAATCGACAAATAAAAAAATTAAACAAGCTAATAAATACATTCACCAATGAATAAATAAACAAACGAATAAAAAATTGCAAGGTTAAAAATTCTTGAAATAAGTCATGTTAAAAAAATTAATATATAAATATTTTTTTCGTTTTCCTAATACTTAAAAAATATTTTAATCCATTAATGTTTAATGTTCACGTAGCATTGTATACCTAAATGACATCGATTAATATAAAAAATCGAGAATAGTGGTGAAAAGTAGTTTTGGTTATTAAACAAGCATAATATATATTTTTTACATTTCCTCTTGATTATCAAAATGAAAGTTTGTGTATGTAAATAGCGGTCGTTGATGATGCGAGTTCGAGAACTCATAAAACTCAAATGAAACCTTTTGAAATCCATGTATCTTTTTTTCTCTTTCGCGGGGCCATAAAATGAATATCGGCTCGGCGTTAAGAGCAATTCCACGAATCTAATCGACTGGTTCTATTGGCACAACATAAAAAAAAACAACCGATTTTTTAAAGCATGAAAAATAAATTTCAAAATTATATATATTTGCTCTAATTATATTTTATAACCATGGAAAAAATGTTACAATTTTTTTTTCTAGTTGTAATATTTTTCTAAATGAATTTTCTACATTTTCTCCCTTGGATTAATGGCTTTGTCGTTTTTTATTGAGTGTTTGTAAGAAAAATTGGTTAGAAAAATAATTTGAATGCCAGGGGAAAATGTATAGTTTAATGTTTGAAATAAACGTGAGTGAGATAAAGGAGAGGAATTATCGAGGGATTCAAAATGCAATCGAGGCCTCTTCACGACGAGAACCGCGCGTGGAGAATATAACTACAAGGATGTATCTACATTTAGAGTCCCCGGTTATCTAGGCGCGCTTTTACTGCCCGCGCCAATACTCACTTTAGTTGGGGATCGATTCGGAGATATGCAGGCAATAAGCGTTTAATTGCACGGGATTCCTCATCGTCGTCCAAAGTTATTGGTTGTAGTGGGTCTCATGCGGGATGACGCTTCGAACTATAAAAGGCATCGGACCTATAAAATGCATCCTTGGCCGCTGGTCATTTCTGTCATTGTGTGTGTGTTCGGGCTACTCACATGTGTCAGCAATACTGATTTCATCGAATGCCGTGTGATGACTCTCGAAAATTTCACTCTGACTCGCTCACTGCATTATTCCTCAACGATATTTCAATAAGAAAAATACTTGATAATTTTTCGATGGTCCCAGAAACCTCGGGGATCATTTTATGCTGCTGTAAATTTAAATCTTTGACGTTATTTTTAATTTTCAAATAATATTATAAAATATATTTCTGTTATATATGCCAAATTATTTACTTTTTTTTATTTCATGTTTTTTTTTTTTTTTTTTTTTTTTTC